>ML266187.1:7500-52038 GCA_005239495.1 Nicotiana undulata | reverse complement strand
ACTCGATCAAATACAGTATCGAGTGCCAGTCGTGCCTCCCCTAGTTTGGGGGCGTGACATTTTCTTCCCCGGTCATTGCTGTTTGATGCAGCACTATTGCTGCTTGAGGAGGGAGCCTTAGCTTTGCCTGCACTCCGGTCTCCCCCACTTCTGTCGGGGCTACCATTGGTAGGTTGGCCTCCTTTGTAACCCGCTCGGACAGGCACCTGCGGCCTATCCTTCCGAGTCTCCATCTGGTAGTCCCCAAGGCATTCCGCTGCTTGGATTGCCTTGGGAAGGGTATCCACGTTTTGTCTTTGCAGCTCCATGCGGGCATAAGGTTTCAACCCTTCCAGGAAAGTGAAGATTTTGTCCTTGTCCCCTATGTCGCGGATGTTCAGCATGAGTGCAGAGAATTCTTGCACGTAGTCCCGCACTGATTTGGTCTGGCGGAGCTCCCGTAGTTTCCTCCTTGCATTGTACTCAACATTCTCAGGAAAGAACTGTAGGCGTATGGCAGCCTTCAGCTCCGCCCATGTCTCCAGAGCATCTTCGCCGGCTTGGATCGCTTCGTACTTCACTCGCCACCAGAGTTTAGCATCACCTTGAAGATACATGGCAGCAATTGCTACCTTTTTAGCTTCTTCTAGGCCTCCCACGGCATCGAAATACTGCTCGATGTCGAAAATGAAATTTTCCACTTCTTTGGCATTCCTAACCCCACTGTATGACTTTGGCTCAGGAATTTTCAGCTTCTGTGCCAAGGGAGCAGGGTTCACAGCACCCCCGATTTGATTTCCACCGCCTCGAAGCAAGCCTTGTAGAGCAGCATTTACAACGTTGAGCTGGTTTGTCAAGTTGTCGATAGTTTGCTGCATGGCAGACATCCTGTCTGTCGATTGTGCCCCGTGGGATAAATTCTCGGCGCGCTCCTGTTAGAGGCCCTCGAATTTATCAAAAAATTTGGCTGCCTCAGTAGCTGCCGTCTGCTAGTCTCCTTCAGAGTCGCGGCTCATGTTTCCGATGTCAACTTCGGCCTGGGCTATCCTGTNCAAGGGCCGCAATACGGTCCCCTTGATTCACCATGGTCAGAAATGGTGTTGATGCCAATGCGTTCCCTCGTCCGATGTCGAGCCTAGGCTCTGATACCAACTGTTACGCGGCGCCTTCCTGAGATTCTTTGGAAGGGCGACATAAGTCTAAGCCACCAATGTCAGGGTGGTTGCTGTCCGCCAAATGAGGTCCCCGCCACACGCTAGACTAGATCGTCAGTGCCGTGTGGGAAAACCAATGCCAACAATTGAGAGAACAGTAATAATGTTTGAAATGATGAAAGCTGGATTGCAATAATGAAAGCTATTACAAAATGAAGGAAATGCGGTGTCGAGGGATAGAGACACCAGTACAGGGATTTGCTTGCTAGAAAGTTTTGAATGCTTGATACCCCCTAATAATGCTTAAAAAAATAAACCAACGTTACATGAGTAGACTAAACTACGCTAGAGAAACATAATGAAAGTACATGAAATAGAGCTACTCTATATTTACAAAGAAAAGGACTTGGTTTTCTACAAAGGTAGAAACAGGTCTGTTGGCAGCAACTTTGTCTCAGGCATCACGATCTGCATGCGCGGCGCTGTTGGCAGCTGCTTGCGGCTGGGCGCTAGCGAGGGAAATTGGTGGGGCGACAGAGGCACCTGCGCGCTTGTCACTTGGAGAGGCCAAGACCACGGGGTCGTCCGTGGCGCTAGGCGTTGGGAGGCTTGCTAGGACGCCACGGGGTGCATCCAAGGGGTCATGGGGCATGGATGGAAAGCCTCCCATGACATAAGTAATGCCTCCGGTCTACTGCGAGGGGTCGTTTGGTACGAGGTATAAGAAGGTATAGTGCTGGTATAAAAATTTAGTATCATTTTAATATTTTGTCTGGTTAGCAAAATTGGTATAAATTTTTTCGGGATTAAAATTCATATTGGAATAACTTATACCTTGTAGAGAGTAGGGTAATTAAAGCCGGGATAACTTATAGCTTCTTCTTAGAAATTATGCAATTGTCATTTTAATACAACTTACCAAATAGTGGATAAAAAACAGTACTAGGATAACTAATCCTAGCATAACTTATCCCGGCATAAGCGGTATTCAAACCAAACGACCCCTTAAGTGGTTTTTTGGTAGTTTTCACACAAATTAATAGCCCGTTTGGACATAAATAAAATTTCACTTTTTTCGAAAACTTTTCACTTTTTTCCAAAACCAGTGTTTGGCCATAAATTTTTAATTTTCACTTGAAGATGGATTTTGGAATTCTTCGAAAATTTGAAAAACTTCAAAAAGTTGCTTTTCATAATTTTCACTCAGATCACTCACAAAACTTCAAAAACAACCCAAAATTATATTCATGTCCAAACTCAACATCTAGTTTTCAAATATCCTTTTCACTTGAAAAAGAAATTTCACTTTTTTCCGGAATTTTACAATTCTTATGTCCAAACGCCCACTATGAAATCTATTTTTAACATTAATTAGGTATAAAATTGACCATATTAACCTTTACCATCTCTTCACATAAACAATCCTAACACATACTCCAACACTATTTACTCCAAGGGCAATGTAGGAAAAAAATTATTAATTCATTCTTGAAATCTGAAAAAATCACTTATTTTGGACCACAAATATAGGTTAAAAAATCACTTATTGTGAACCGGAGGGAGTATACTAGAGACATTTGTCTTGTATTCGTTCGTTCAGAATAAACATCGAGCCTAGATAAACTTTTACATATAAGGGTAGCTTGGTAAATGACCGTCAAAATTCATCCCTTGTTATAAATAGAATTCTATTTAAGGTGAATGTCTATATTTTATAAAGATCATAGGGAATTTACTTGGTGGCTAAGTCACTCTATCCCTATAAATAGTGGGGTCCTATTACATTGTAATTCATTCCAAAATTCAATAAGAATTCTCCTTTCTCTCTTTCTCTCTTTCTCTGCAATATTGTTCTTCTTCTTCTTTTATTGTTTCATAACACGTTATCAGCACGAGACTTCAGCCAATTGAGTAGAAGCTTTGGGATTGAGCATAATGATTGTCAATTGTTCCATGAACTTCCTTCATGATTAAATTTTGGATTTAAGGTATGTATTTTACTTTATTTTTCTCTTTTAAGTTCTTGAAAATCTATAATTTGATTTTAAATGCATTCAAAGACAATAAATTTTGATTATAACTCTAATAGAGTTTGTAAGAAATTATAATAACCCAAAGTGGTAAAATTTCTATGTCTTGCCATGATTAAATTTATGTATGATTGTGGGCAAAGAAGTAGAAACCCGTCTCATCGAATTTGCTTCATTCTCATTCCCCTTAAGAGAATTTGATAGCAATATGTGATAAGTCTGAAAAAAAAGACAAAATTATTACCATAAAGGTATCAATGGATGTGGACGTGACATTAGAAGAAATTATAATTGTCATCGTTGTGATAATGAGAATAATAAGAATTCTCAAAATAATCTTTCACTTGGTGAAGTAATATTTGTCATCGATTTGACATGAGATTTTGTAAAACACATATGGATGATTATGGTCCATTCATGATGTGAATGTGACAACATCTGATTTATGAATACATATTCATTCTTGGAAGAATATGAATGTGCTAGTGGTAATGAATATACCACACTCACCTCTAGAAGGGGGTTTGAGATGAAATAAGAAAATAATTTCATTATTATGGCATGAATGGCCTTTGATCACATACCTATTATGATTAGCCAAAATATTATGGCGATGCATTATTACATGGCAACAATAATAGAAGAAATATATATTGTCTATAATGATTTTGACCATGACTATAATGGTCTAACTTTCTCCTTAAAAAAGATATTCACCATATGGATGTTGATGAATATGTGGTAGTACAAAATTAATTGAAAGCTTTGGAAGATCCAATTATACTACTTTGGAGAAACAAAAATTGATTATCAATAATGTATTGTGTCGTAGTAAGTCTCAAAGAAACTTACTGAGTTTCTAAAGTATTCGCGAAAGCGATTGGTTACACTGAGTCTATAAATGAAGGAAATATTTAATATCTTCTATTACTACAACTTGTAGCGGGATAATATGTATGTGAAAAGTTACCCGCTTTATTCTCCAGTTTGTACTACACCAATAAAAAAATACCACAATAAAGTGGATGTTTATTGATATAAAAACCCATATCATAATAAACTTGGAGTTTATTCATAATTGCACATGTCATGGTGTAATCCAAAGACTTATCAATATTGATAATCTATCTGGTTCGCATAATTGGTTTAGCCTTGTCAATTTAAGTATGATGTGCAAAAATTAAAGAGAAGTCACATGGATAAATATTAAAGAACAAGAAAGTTCTTTACGAATTCTCTTATGTTGCTTGTTCTCATTAATTAATAAACCAACTAAAAATTAGGATTGAACCCCATGAATACTGAAAATATCAAAGGTGAATCCGGGCTCATTCACATGCCATGTATACCACATAAGATGCATCTATGAGATGGTTACATGTCCGATTATTATTAACCCGACCTGGTGATTTCGAGGTAACTTGCTCAATAATTTAATTTAGAGCATAATTACCAGATTTTCTATTCAAGACAGTTCATCTTGATAAATTGGTTTACATCACAATTGGTTTAGCAAAATGATATATTGAGTGCTTCCACTTAATAATTAATCTATTGCTTATGAGGACGAAGTTATCTATATCAGTTTGATATACGTTATATACGAACATATATTACATTCTCCCCTCACAACTGGTTCAGGGCCAGGAACCAAATAACTTCATCTTATTATTATTGATGTGCGATGTATTTTTTGGTTAACACCATAACGCACAAAGATGGGTTCTCAAAGTCGAGGAAGAAAATTAGTTTTTCTAACATGAGCGGGAGAGATAATAAATATTTGAAAATTTACGTGGAATGAATTATCAATTCTCTATAAGCATGATAATACCCACATATGCTGTGTGGAAACGTGTGTAGACTGTAGAGTGACATAAGCGAAGACACTCAAAAATGTATACGGTAAGCTATAGTAGGTTTCCATCGTGGCCAATCATAGTGTTTCACTTAAACGAAATGACCAAATTGCCCCTGATATGCCAAGCAGGCATGTTGACCTGGTGCCTGCTTATTCCCTCTTCTATATAGTAGTAAAATAGCATCCCTCAAATAATTCCTTTATCCAAAGAAAGAAATACATTTTACATATATAGAAGTCTCTTGGAAGTAGGTCAGGGTCGTCATGCTTGCTTATCAAGGGCTACTTTAGTCTTTTCCTAAGTTTTACTAATAGCTAACACGTATAGACTAACTCTGACAGGTGGTGCGATATAATCCTTCTTGTGCCAGCGATTAATCCCTCTCTCTGTTTATCCTCTTTCTTTGTGTGTTTCATGTTCAATTTTCTTTGTATCTCACAGAGAATAATCTGCTCCGTCTTGCTTTGTTCATCCTCTTTCTGTCTCTGTTTCATCTTCAGATTTGTTCTTATCTCAACTTCACTGATTTTTCTGCTACTTTCGACACCATCAGTTAATTGATCGTCCCGCACTGGTTTATCGCAAGTTATACTGAACACTCGCTTTTCCCTTGCTCTTCTTCCTGCGGTTCGGTGGATTACTGTAGTAATTATTCTTCTTTCTATTTCTTCTGCATGGTTTTCATGTTTCATATGATACTAGGATATAATATTCTAATCTAAAAGTGAAATATTAATCCCAAGTGAAATACGTTATTAAACCCAAAGACAACAGTATACATCATATGTTTTATTATTTTCAATTGGATGCCTTTTGAGGGAGCGCAAATTGCACAAGTTTCAATTAAAATCTCAAGAAAGGATTTCTGCAATTTTTCAATTAGTTGGGCTTTTATTGGTTTTAGTGTAGTTCTGCGTTAAACTTTTGGTTTTTCTGAAGTTTTGAGCTATTTGTTTAAATAGGTTGGTTATTATTTCTTGAAATATATTTTTGTGCTTCTTGGTTTGTGTTTGATCGTGGGATTTTGATGATTTTTCGCTCATATAGTACCTACCATAAGGGATTTACTTTTATTTCTTCTTCTAAGCGCCTCTTTTTGACAGAGACGGATCCAGAATTTAATTTTATGGGTTCAACTTTTAAAATTTTAAATATTGAATTTATTATACTTTTAAAGTTATGAGTTCAACAACTATATTATTTTTGCTATTTTAATGAAGTTTTCGTGGGTTCAATTGAACCCATAAGAGATTTCTATATAAATTAGGGTATTACTTTGTACTCTAATGGTTAAACTATCTTAGTGAGTTAGGAATTTCTTCGGTCTCGTTTGTCGAGGCATTTTGATGTTGTTGGACTTTTTAACTGAAGAAAGGAAAACACAATTGGTCAATTGTGAAACTTGTGTAGGACTTTTAGATATGGTTGACTTCCTAAGTAGTCATTGAGTGGTCTATGTCTTCATTTTGATCTTCCTTTTATTGGGGTTTGTTGCAGCATGATGGACTTGTTGTCCAGTTTGTGACATTGAAATTAGGAAGGAATTTTTATGTTCTTTTGTTTTTCTTTACTACTATCAAATTTCTAACAGGACCTGATATTCTCGCCCAAGTGTGATGTGAGGTTATAAATGCATACACGTTGATAGCCACTTTGTGATATTTTGGCATGCACTATAGCTGAAAACCTATGTAGGCTCACTAGAGCACAGGCAATGAGCTAAAGAAAAACAAACTGTAGCTTTCTTTAACCACAATTTATTCTAATGGCGGAAGAAAGCAAAGGCAGAGGCACAAACTACTGAATTTCTTCTGCTAGCATTTGCAATTACATGTATTTTATTTGGTTTTTACCTGTAGTGTGTCTATACTTTCAATTGGGCTGTAAATCTCTTTGTCTGTTAAACTTTTATACATTGCTTGAAGTGCGGATGTTGACCGATAAAAAATATTTCTCATCAATCCGATAAAGTAAACTCTTTTCTCTCTTAGAATTCCTACTTAATTAATAAGTTGCTTGCTTTTCTCGTGTATTCATCCCTTACCTTTTAACATTGAACATCGTTGTTTCCCTCTCTATACTTCTTATTCTTCCCTTAGAATGACTGTCCATCTTTTAAGTTTTTTTTTTTAATAGTGAATTGTAGCATACACCATGTATACCATAGAATTCCTCCTATGTTGTGCAGTAAAATTCTTATTTACTCATAAAAATGGGTGTATTTTTTAAATTCCTGCGTTTGAGTTCTAACTAAAGATGAATCACAACATTCCAAAAGAGACAAATTAGAGCATGGAATACCAACAAAGACGACTCGGGCGAGACAACAGAGACCACTGCTATAAATTTGTCACAACCCGAAATTACACCCTTCAGGATGTGACTGTGTCTAACGTTGAACCCGCTAGACAAGCCAACGTGCACAAATAATCTAACTTTTGCAACCCAATTCGACAGTAGTAAAGAAAATACTTTTAAAAATCTTAACAGAAATAACGAAATACTTCAGAATTTTAACAGCAGAAATGTAATAGAAATTCGAAAATGCAAAGTGAAATAACAAAATACATCGTCGCATAAGCCCAAAATCGGGGTGTCGCAACTCACGAACTATCTAAACAGAGTGCTAAATACAGAGTCTGAAAAGAAATACATAATTGTCTTGAAACTTGGAGAAAAGGTAAGACAATAAGGAATCCAAATGCAGGAGAGACACCAAGGCCCACGAACGCCAACGGGTATACCTTGAAGCTCTGGGTGGACTGAAGGTGGCTCCCTCAATGCGGTCACGGGATCCGGTTGCGGGGTCTACACAACATTAAGAAGTGCAGTGTAGCATCAGTACAACCGACCCCATGTACTAAGTAAGTGTCGAGCCTGACCTCGGCCGAAGTAGTGACGAGGCTAGACTTAGCAACAATGTTAACCTGTCCTATTTTACAACTCAAAGCATGGAAAAACAAGGCAAAAGATAGGCAGACAAGTATGGGATACGTGAGCAGTAAAGGGGAACAAGTGAAATGAATCAGTTAAATTGACATATAAAAGTAAACAAAGGAGGCAAATTAACACAATAGCTAACGAAACAAGTATAAGTACCAGAAATGTAAATAATGGCACGACATCACCCTTCGTGCTTTTACTCTCTTCCTCACAATGCGATGTATAATGTGAAATAGTATAAATCATGGCACGACATCACCCTTCGTGGTTTTACTCTCTTCCTCACAATGCAATGTACAATGTAAGGCAATATAAATCATGGCACGGCATTAACCTTCGTGCTTATAATCAATGTAAATCATGGCACGACATTAACCTTCGTGCTTATAATCAATATGAATCATGGCACGACATCACCCTTCGTGCTTTACACTCTTCCTCACTATGCAATGTAATCAAATATCATGGCACGACATCACCCTTCGTGCTTACACTCTTCCTCACCAAACAATGATATATATAATGGCAAGGAATACAACATAGTGGAAATACGTTTCAATATCACCCGACAAGGGGAAAGCATCAATCAATTTCACAACAGTGCCCGGCAAGGGTCTCAGCTATAACCAATCATTTCAAATATACCCTTAACAGTTGGGTTTCAATTGAACCGATATATCATAAGTTCATTAACCAAGATTTCCAACAGCAACAGCTTCCAAGTAGAGACAAGTTCATAATATAACGAACATGGAAGTAATAATAAGAGTTTTATCAAAAATAGACCCACGGGCATGCTGGACACACAATGCATAGGTACTCGTCACTTTACATATGCAATGAACATGATAAACACTTAGCACATAGCATACAATACATATTCCCTCACCAAAGTTAGGCAAGACACTTACCTCAGGTCCAAAATATAGTAATCAACCCTCTAACACCACCTTTCCTTTAGAACTCAACTCCGGAATGGTATTATCTAGACATAATTAACTCAAGTATATCAATAGTAACTCAGTAACACAATCCCATAGCCTAAATACACAATTTCTATCATTCTTCCAAAATTTCCAAAATTCGACCCCGGGCTCGCTTGGTCCAAACACGAGGCTCGGACCAAAACCCGATCACCCATACCCCCACGAGTTAGAATATATAATTTGTTTTGAAATCCGACCCCAATTTGGGGTTGAATTATCCAAAATCCCATAAGCCCTAACTCTACCCAAAAACCCCTAATTTCTACTTTGATTTTAGGATTTTAGGCCTAGATTCTAGTGATTATGGACGAAAAGTGGAAGAAATTAGTGTTAGAATCACTTACCCAAATGGTTATGGAAGAGAACTAGCTTAGGAATCGCCTATGGGGTCTTGGAGAAGAAGAAGTTGGTGAAATATGAAAAATCTCGTGTAAGTATTCTGTTTTTGAGTAAAGAAATGACTGGGCGAAAATTGTTCTCTACGATCGAGGAAGAAGGGCTGCGATCGCAGAGCTATACGATTTCCTACTATGCGACCGCAGAAGGCAAGATGCGATCGCAGAAGAGCCAGTCCACAGACCTCTGCGATCGCGGAGGGAGAGGTGTGACCGCAGAGAGATACTACCCAACCCCCACCTGACTCCACTGACACACTATGCGATCGCGGAGGACGAGATGTGATCGCATAGTGCAACCCAGCTACCCCTTCACCTAAGCCTATGCGATCGCGGATCAAAAGCTGCGATCGCAGAGAAGAAAACACCAGACACCAGAAACCAGTCCAAAACACTAGATTTTTACACTTTAACTCACCCCGTTAGCTTCCCGAAACTCACCCGAGCCCTCGGTCTCAAAATCAAAAAAACACACGACTCCCAAAATATCCTACGGACTTATTCAAGCATTTCAATCACCAAGATATCATCAAAATCATCAAATTAAACCTCAAAACTCTTAGAATTTTCTTAAAACTTCATAAAGCTTAATTTTTCCAATTTTGATCCGAAACACGTCATTTCAAGTCCGTTTTACACCAAATTTCACAGATAAGTCACATAACATATATTAAACCTGTTCCAGGCTCCGGAACCACAATACGGGCCCGGTAACACGGTTTTCACATCAACGTTCATTTTCAAAAACCTTTATTATTTTCAGAAAATAATTTTCTTTAAAAATTCATTTCTCGGGCTTGGGACCTCGGAATTCGATTCCGGGCATACACCCAAGTCCCATATTTCCGGGACCATCAAATCACGGGTCCGGGTCCATTTACCAAAAATATTGACCAAAGTCAACTTTATTCATCTAATTGTTACAAAAATTCTATTTTTCTCAAAATTTCACATAGAAGCTTCCCGGCTACACGCCCGGGCTGCGCACGAATATTGAGGTGAGATTAACGGAGGCTTTCGGAATCTCGGAACACAGATTTAGCTGAATTTACTTAGGATGACCTTTTGGGTCATCACAAAATTAATTGGAATGGAGACAACTGATCAGGTGAGTTAAATTATGTACCAGTAACTCTCTTGGTTTTGATTATTAGGAGTAGAAGTTACAGATTCCATGTATTTTTAGTACATTCGCTTGCTCATTAATTTGAAACTTTGGTCTATATTACTCAATGGTGTTTTGCCTGAGCATAATCAGCAACTCAAACAGTAAAAAGAGGCAAGTAAGCTCATCCACATTCCAGATGTTGCTATTTCAATAGCTAATAAGCCTACACACCCATTGTCACAGGAAAAAGCATGTCATCAAGAAAGGCATAACCACCTCCACCTCATAGTAGCGTACCACTCTAAAATAAATGATTTAGAAAGCTGACTGAAGTAGAATAAATTCAAGTATCTTTGACTAATAGTGCCATTATTTTCATAGATAATTTGCCTGACTGGATTGATCCGGAGAACTTGCAGAATGAAGGATTACTCTGTAAATGATAGGCAGTTTATCAGTACTTAAATGTTGAAACACATTATATAGTTAACATGTGTAACCAACACCTCTAGCAGGCAAGAATAATCTTACGAAAGATCTTTAAAAAATAAGAAAGCAGGATGAGTAGCGTTGAAATGCAGAGATCCATATTGTGGAAGCCTCAAAATGAGGTCCTTGGACCATCCAATAGTTGCTGGCCACAATAACAATTATTTGGGACACAGAATTCCTGTTGTGCTTCAGTGAAAGAGGCAACAAGTAGTAAGTGTTGAAATAGGAATTTCTGTTTTCAGATTTTGTTTATATTTTTTTTGTTCCATCTCATTGGGTTATCTCTTTGTCGTTGCTAGGTTTTGAAGCGCCACCTTAATTTGTCGTAAAAATAAAAATTCCTGGACAATACTATAAGGCTCGCTAGGCTGAAGACAAACGACAACGCTTCCCTGTGAGCTTGAGAATTTTTGTTTTACTACAAAGAGATTGTTTGAAATGAGAAATGGAACCGACATTTCTGTTACTTTTTCATTGTCGATAGTTTAAAGGCATTTCTCTTGTTGATTTGGAATTTGACCCTCTGTATGCTAATAAGCAATATTTATTTAGAGTGCTAGGCTCATACTATTTAATGTATTCTTGCTTTTTTGGTACTATGAATTTTCATTCTACGAGCTTGAAACCCTGTCTTTCATGCCGGTAGCTAATGAATTCACTTTACCCCAACTCAGAAAAATTACTTTTATCTTCTTCAGCTTTTGGCGAATTTTTGTGTCTAAATTCTTTGATGTTTCACGAGCGACTGCACTAGGTTCTATTTTTGGTATTAAAATATTTTCAACGAATTTACATCTTGAAAATTTCAAGATAGAATTTCATAGTTCGTTATATAGTAAATCAAACATAAAGCGGACGTGAACCTACAATCTTCAGGATAGTTGAAACTTAGGTTAAATTAAAAAATTTGCTTTATAACAACACGAATTTCACAAGAGAGGAACTACAAAGCAAAAATATGTTTAATATTTGTTACAATCAACAAACAACTTTATACTCCAAATTGTTGGGCCCATGCAAACGTTATCTAGTTATGTAAATACTTATTAAGGTTATGTGATAAAGTAAACTGAAGATAAAAGTTTATGCATAGACACATGTTATGCATTGTTACGTAAAAATCGAGTGCCGATAATAAAATTAATCAGAAAGTGACGTATTTTTTAAAAACTAAATTAGGAAGTTGGAAGTTACATGAAAATACTATTATCAAAAAAAAGTTAATTACTAATATTTAAGCTAGCAAACACAGTTCAACTACAGTAAAATTTCTCTATAACAATTTCATTTATTTTGAAATTTTTTTGTTGCCGTAGTGAAATGTTGTTATAGAGAACATATATTATAACATAATATATTATTCGGTTCCGAGAAAAACTCGCTTTTATAGTGAATGACTATTATATAAGGATTATAGAAAAGTCTGACTGTATTATATTATATTATAATATATGTCCTCTATAACAACATTCCACTATAGTTGACGGTGTTTGCTAGCTTACTGCAATCTTCCTCTTTATTTTGCAAAACCATATGCGGAGTTAATTTAACTTATAAATACAAAAATAAAGCTTAAGATTATAGTTAAAGCGACCTTATTTTTCTTTTCAATTCTCTCAATTTCAATTTTTGTTATTATAGAGTTTTTTTTACTATGCCACACTTTTCCAACCATTTCCTAAATATTTGTATTTTTTTTAATAATAGTATTTTCATGTAACTTCCAACTTAATAATTTAATTTAAAAAAAATAAGGACTAATCTAAATACTAACACTATTAGACGATCTTACCTTTTTTATTCCATTACGTCACTTTTTGATTAAAAAAAAAATTATTGGCACCTACTGTACAAGCTGGATAACTGTGTAAGCAAATATTGGCATTGGTCACTTCTTGAGGTAAGTAGAGAGCAAAACATATTTTACAACTTCGTAGGACAACACAAAACTACACCCAAAAAGGCTCTTAGTGGCAATACATTTTCCTTTTAGCACCAATATTTAGTGGTCGTTTGGACATAAGAATTGTAAAATTTAAAATAAAAAAAAAAATTAGTATTTAAAAATTAGACTTGGGTTTGGACTGGGACGTGAATATAATTTTAGATTGTTTTTGAAGTTCTGTGAGTGATCTGAGTGAAAATTTTGAAAAATAGCTTTTTGAAGTTTTTCAAATTTTCAAAATTCCAAAATTCAACTTCAAGCGAAAATTAAAAATTTTATGGGCAAACAATAATTTCGAAAAAAATAAAAAATTTCTTATGTCCAAACCGGCTCTTAGTGCCACAAAAATATTTACTTGTAATTGATTAAATGCCGTTGGATCCAAAGTCGATAAAACCTCTAGCAGTATTTGTGCCAAAATGCTTATAAAGACTCGTATTATTACTGCTAAAAATAGTTACTTTTAGAGGCATTTATTTAGCGGCCACTACAATGGCCACTGAAACTGCTTGAGAAATATACATTCAACATTCTTTGTTATAGACCAATAATTGCAAGTAAAAGCTTATGTCTTTAATGACTTGTTCTATTATTCTTATTATTTTCTGCAATATTTTTTTTTTGTTGTAAAAATTGTGAATATTACCATAACAAACAAAATAATCAATACACCAGAAGATAGGGGTGTTGGACGGTCGGTACGGTACGGTATTTAAGCGTCGCGATTCGGTATTCGGTTTCAGAAAATACCAATACCGTACCTAATTAAATTCAGTATGGTTCGGGTTTTTTCTCCTTTCTGTTTCAATTTATTCGGTTCTGTAACTTCGGTTTATTCGATTGAATACTAACTAGTGCATAGAGTCATATGACGGTAATATTTGTAATTAAAGTACTCAAAAGTACAAAACTAAAAACGCTTGTTTACAAAAAAATTATCCAAAACCAGCAAATACCAACATAGAGAGAATACTTGGAGAAATATCTTGTACTTGCTTAGAGTTAATTGATAAGCTTAGAGAATAAAGGAAAGTAAGAGTTCAGATTTCTTATATTTAAGTTATTAATAAAATATGTATTTTATAACATAATATATATTTCGATACGGGATCGCATTTCGGAATTTCATTTTAAAATATCAAATACCATACCTAATACCAATTTCTTTAAAAACTTCAACCAAATACCATATCGAATACCAAAATATCGAATATCAAATACCAAATTTTTCGATTTCGATATTTACCAAATTATGCACAACCTTACCAGGATATCACCTAGTTCCACAACAATCTTCTAGGAAGAGTATTGTGAATGTTAACTGAGAAACTAATTACATGTAATCTGCTGAATCAAACTACGACATTTATGAGCTTTCCTAGAAAATTTTACTAACTCTATTCTCTTTATAGTTTCTGTAACAACCATGCCGGTCGTTCTATAGAAATTGTACTATTTTCACTGTTTTTGCCTTGTCAAAGCTTGATTATACTGTTCATGATGTGTTAGAGTTGGTTAGTTCGGGTTCGGAGTGGTTGTAGTAGGAACTGAGACACTTAGTCTCCAGAAATAGCTTTATAGTTGGAAAAGTCAACTGAGAGTTGACTTATTAGTAAACGACCTCGGAATGCGGATTTTATGGCTCGGATATCTTCGTTAGGTGATTTTGGGACTTAGGAGTGTGTTCAAAATATTTTTGTGATGTCCGGTGTAGAATTAGGCTTGAATTGGCGAAAGTTAGTTTTAGGCGATTTTCGGTTGGCAGTGGAAAATAGACTATCAGAGTTAAAATAGAATTCCGGAAGTTGGAGCAGGTTCGTAATAGCATTTTGGATATGTGTGCAAAATTTCAAGTCAATCGGATGTGTTTTGGATAGATTCGGCATCGTTGGTAGAATTTAGAAATTCCAATGTTCTTAGGCTTGAATTCGATGTGATTTTGGTGTTTTGATGTTGTTTTGGGTGTTCCGAGGGTGCAACTAAGTTTGAATGATCATATATGATGTGTTGGTATGTTTGGTTGGGGTCCCGAGGGGCTCATGATTGATTTCGGGTGGTTAACGGAAGTTTTGGAGTTGAAAAAGATGCAGCTTCAGCTGCTGGTGTGCATTTTCTGGTGTGACCGCACCTGCGAGTGGGGAACCGCGGGTGCGGCTCGCAGATGCGGACAGGGTGTCCGCAGGTGCGGATTTTGGTTGACTCAGGGGAAGTCGCAGATGCGGGAAAGGAGGCGCAGGTGCGGTTTTGGTCCTGTTAATGAAATTCCGCAGGTGCGGTTGGTTTGACCGCAGGTGCGAAAAGCCTGGAAGAAAAATATAAAAAGGAAACTTGGCGATTTTAACCCTCTTTTCTTCATTGTTGTGTGGGTTCCGAGGTTTTTGAGGGTTTTTGAAGAAGAAAACGTTGGTGCATCATTGAGGTAAGCTTTTTGGACTTATTAACTCGATTATATGTGATTAAGGACCTTAACATCAGTGTTTAAATTGTGAAAATCAGTAGAAAAAGATAAAATTAGGGCTTGGGATTATGAGACTTTTTAGCGGCGATTTGAGGGGTCAAACGGACTTCGATTTCAGAGTTCTTTATATGTACGGACTCGTGAGATGATGAGAATCATTTTGGTATAAATTTTGTCGAGTTCTGAGACATAGTACCGGGGTTCGGGTTTTGACTAATTTCGGGTTTTGTGCATAAAATCGATAATTTTGATTGGGTTTCCTTCCCTTAGCATATTTTGATGTAAGGAATCTGAATTTGATAGATTTGGAGCGCTGGGAAGTTGATTCGAGGGGCAAACCCGTTGCGGAGTAGCTTTTCGAGCTAACTTGAGGTAAGTAATGTCTTTAAATCATGTCCTGAGGGTATGAAACCCCAGATTTTGCATCCTTTCATGGTTTTGGAGTGACACACACACTGGATGACGAGTGTGGGGCGTGCACGAATTGAGAACTTGGAACTATGTTTCCGTTTTAGGCAACTATTGAGCTACGAAACTGCTTTTAAAGCTTATGTTCTATAGTATTACTACGAGTTGAATACTAGTGCCGATTTGTTTTAACCTCTTGGGGACTATTTTGCTGATACTCCTCACTTTGTAACTATGATTTTCCACTCGGTCTTTCTTGTGAAATTGTTGACACTCCTACTTGATGATATTACTATTTCTTGAAATGAAATACTATTTTGGGTCGAGAACCCTGTTATTTATGGCCCGAGTGGCATGTTGAGAGTGTCTGAATGAGTGAGGCCGAGAGCCTATATTTTGAGGATGTTGATCATATGAGAGAGGCCGAGTGCCTGAGTGATGATTGCCATGATTTGTCTTATTTATAGCGCTTGGGCTGAAGTATCCCCTCCGGAGTCTGTACAACCCCAGTGAGCGCAGGTACCTACTGAGTGTGAGTGCCGAGTGCCGAGTGATTGGGAGGTAAGAGTGACTGTGAGGTGCTGAGTGAATGTTAATGAGTGATGGTGAGGTGCTTAGTGATGAAATATGAGTGTTGATATGGCCCGAGGGGAGAAATTATAATGATATTCTGCTGAATTTTGATTGATTCACTTCAGTATTTTATACTGACATTTTTGGGAGTTTTACCGAGTACATTTGAAAATATACTTGTTCAAAGGATTTTATGTGAAAATGGTTTTTCACACTCATGTATTAAATATGTATTTCACTCCGTGTGTTTTACTGTTTGTGAATTGGTGTATTTGTGCTGTGTGTTTCGTATACTTCAGACATGATTTATTTTCATTACTACTGAGTTGGCGTACTCAACATTACTCCGTGCACCTCTATGTGCAGATCCAGGTACCGGTTCTGAGCAGTAGTCGCTTGCATCCGTACAACATCAGCTCTTGGGATTTCGAGGTAGCTATCCAGCGTCCGCAGCTTCTCCATTTTCCTTCCTTTATTAGTATTAGTACTTTGTTTCGAGATATTTTTCATATGACAGTAGCAGTATTAGTTCATGCTTAGATGCTCATGATCATTGACTCCAGTTTTGGGGGATTTTTTTAGATTGTCGGATTTTGTTATGTTGCTTACAGACTTAAGAGTAAATTTTTATCCTATTATGCTGGTTATTAATGATTTTGAGAAGTTATATTGAAATAAATGAGTAGTTATGTGATGGTTGGCTAGCCTAGTTCCACGATAGGCGCCATCATGACCTGTTAAGATTTGGGGTCGTGACAAGTTGGTAGCAGAGCTCTAGATTGCATAGGACTCAACGGTTATGAGCAGGTTTAGTAGAGTCTTGCGGATCGGTACGGAGACGTCTGTACTTATCTTCGAGAGGCTACAGAACTCTTAGGAAAAATCTCAATTCTTGAATTCTGTTGTGCCATTCTATCGATTCTAGAAATCTAAACTTCTGTTGTTTCATTCTCTCACAGATGGTGAGAACACGCGCTATGGATCAGGGTGACCAGACACCAGCTGGACCCATGAGAGGTCGAGGTCGTAGTAGAGGTAGGGGACCGGCCCATGCAGCATTCAGTGTAGTACCAGAAGATCCCCCGACTATTCAGGATCAGGTTCCAGTCGCGGGTGCTCCAGCGGGACAGGCTCAGGCACCAACAGTGCCCATAGTTATTCCGGGTCTTCGGGAGACCCTTGCTCAGATATTGACAGTGTGTACTAGTTTGGCTCAGGCGGTTGCTATGTCTACTACTGCAGCCACATCTCAGGCCGGGGGAGGCACTTAGACTCAGCTGCCCGGACACCTGAGCAGGTTGTACAGGGCCTTCAGACGTCGGGGGCATCCCCAGCTCAGCCGGTTGCCCCGGTTCAGGACTATGTGGTCCTAGCTATGCCCGAGGACGAGCAGCGCAGGTTGGAGAGGTTCAACAGACTTCAGCCTCCGACTTTCAGCGGTACAGAGGGCGAGGATGCCCAAGGGTTTCTAGATAAGTGTCAGAGGATATTCTGTACAGCTAAGACTGTAATATGGGCCGGGCTAAATGGGTCCGAGTTCTGGCGGGCTTGGGTCAGGTGGGCCCAGGACAAACGGTCCTAATGGGTGAAACCGACCCACTGTGGGCCTAAGTCCACATGGGCCCGGGCTAAGTGGGTCGGGCCCACGGGCCTAAACGGGGCCGGGCTATTTAATGGTAGGATTTAACATGACTGCAATACCATAAAGAGGGGGATAGGGAAAAAATTATGTTTTAAACTTATCTTTCATATCATCAATAACACGTTGGTAAACTACCCCACCCTCTGAAAATTGAGTAAATAATTCTGCGAGTGCTGAAATATAAACTAAACAGTTAGAAATAGTAGCATAATATTTCCCAGATAATTCATTTGTAGCAACATGAAAATTCTAAAAAATCTAGAAGAATTTTAACATTAGCCCAATCTTGATTTGTAAGGTGCCCATCATCATCATCATCATCATCATCACCACTAACACGAGCATTATACATTGCGCTTATTGGGTTTCTATATTCATATGCAACAACTAAACTTTCATACAGTTAATTCCATCTAGTCGGACAAGGTTTAGGAACCTTTCTTTCTCTAAGGCCAAATTCATCACATTTTTTATAATTTCTCTAACTCTACTTCTACGGTTTGAATAAAAAAGCCAACAAAGAGCGAATTTAACCTTTGCAATTCCAGCATTTAAAGTTTGCAGACCATCACCGACGATTAAATGATAAATATGACAAATACATCTAACATGAAAAATATTACTAAATGCAGGACTTAGTGTAGTTGTAAGAAAGCCTATAGCATTAGTGTTAATAGAAGCATTATCCATTGAAATTGCCATTATTTTATCTCTAATGCAAAAATACCTACAAATATCTACAAATGTCTTAGCAATAAACTTACCTGTGTGACTTGAAGTAATTATTCTATAAGCAATAATGCGATTTTGCATTATCCATTCCTCATCAACCCAATGAGTGGTAACAGTAAGATAATCACATTCATTACCACTCCTACCAATATCAGTAGTAATAGAAACGCGATTACTAATATGAGTAAATAAATAGCGCAAATATTATTCATGTTTATATTTATAAATATCAGCCTTTACGGTTGTGCGAGGCCATCGTTTATAAGTAGGATTAAAAATTCTTCTAATATAATGGACAAAGTGAGGGTTAGAGGAAAACTATATGGTAAGCACATAACAGTAACCATTTTTGCCAATTCTTCACGATCTTTATTTGGATTGTAATATAAAATGCCATCGGTAACAGTGTTAATTCCCGGTTGAACTAGATTTGACCCGGTACTAGGGTTAACCTGAGTACCTACACTTGTCCCCTCTTGCTTAGCTTTCATTTGTTGAGATCTAGCTTTATCATTAGGGTGTTTCAGTATGTGTCTAGTCAAACTACCCGTACCGCCACGGTCTCCAGTAAATTTATGAGACATCAAGAGCCCACAAGTTTTACACTTAGTCTTATTTTGATCTCTTAGTTGAGTGAAAAAGTGCCAAACAAGAGATGTTTCGCACCATTTAGCACGTTGTCTATTAAAAGTAGGGGTTACTACAGGAGGGTCAGCCAGGGCATCATTTGGATTATTATTAGGTCGGTTAGCAACATGACTAGTAGGTGTATCATCTAAATCCCATCGAGTTTCATCTAAATCAACATTTTCCTCATCATTTTTATCGATAGTTGGATTACCATAAATAACATTCATATATTCATCATTTAATTGTGAACCTGGTGTAATATCATGTATAAATTAACTATTGGTAAATTGAAAATAAGGGTTATCACTATCAAGAATAACGGGTGGAGGAGGACGGGTAACAGGTCTGGGTCGGGGAGCCAGGGGAGGAGTAGTAGCTTGGCCACTAGATTCACCGATTTTAGATTTTCCCTTTCCCTTACCACCAAACAATCTTTTCAAAGTGAAGTCCATATTAATTATAAGGAAAAACAAATTAAACAAACAAAACTATAATATTAAAACTTAGGAGTTGGAACGAGTTTACCGAATTGACAAACAACTTCTTGAAAATTGTATAATGTTGAAGACTTGAGTACTTCAATTCACCAACTTCATAATTTTTCACAAATTTCAATAATAAAGTAAGCAATTATAGAAGAAAATTAGAGAGAGATTGATGATTTTGTGAGTAAAAATGAAAGAATGAGGGGGTATTTATAGTTGAGAATAGGAAAAAGTGTAATTATAAAAAGTTTGGGGGCCAAATGGATATTCTTACAAATGCCAAACGGCTAAATTAAGGGGCCAACTGCGAGATTTTAAAATTCTGACGATTGGCCATTTTTTAAATAATTTATTTTTAAAAAAAAAAAATTGGCCGTTGGGCCCGTTTGCCCGCCTGCCGGTCCCGGGCTCACGGTTCCAAACCAAAGGCCCGACCCTTATGGTCTCTGAAGCCCACCAAGATCGGACCCGCCACGGGCCGGTCCGTTTAGCCCACATGGGCCGCGGGCCCGATCCGGTCCCGGGTCAGGCCCGACCCACCTGCCAGCCTTACGGACAACTGGTATTTTGGAGACTAGTGGGGTCTCATTTGCTACATTTCAGTTTGCTGGTGCTGCCTTCACTTGGTGGGAGGCATTTGAGAGGCGTAGGCCGGTTGGTTCAGCACCCCTCACATGGCAGTAGTTCTCCACGATCTTTCTGGAGAAGTACGTTCCTCAGTCCCACCGAGAGGAGTAGCGCAGACAGTTTGAGCAGCTGCGCCAGGGAGAGCTGTCAGTTACACAATACGAGCTGAGGTTTTCGGAGTTTGCTCGGCATGCTTCTGAGTTAGTCCCTACTGATATGGAGCGTATCAGGAGGTTTGTAGATTGTCTCACTTACCAGCTCCGCATTTTGATGACCAGAGAGAGGGTGTCTTGGGCCACATTTGAGCAGGTTGTTGACATAGCTCGGGATATTGAGTCGATTCGCAGGCAGGAGCGTGAGGAGAGGGAGGCCAAGAGGCCTCGCGGATCAGGTAGCTTCAGTGGTGCCCCTTCTAGAGGGAAATTTCAGCATAGCAGAGGTCGTCCATTTAGACCTCTACAGCCACTCCGCCCAGCCTATAGTGGCGCATCTTTAGGGCAGGGTCCCCGCAGCTCTCATCAGGGTCGTTCTTCCTTTAGTGCCCTTCCAGCTCAGAGCTCCTCCAGAGCATCATCATATCAGGGTTCTTCTATGCATGGTTCTAGTTCATCCAGCAGCTATCAGGGTAGCAGGGGTTCCTTTCATTCCCCATCTCCAGCTCCGGGGAGTTGCTTTGAGTGTGGAGAGTTTGGTCATGGATGGAGGTTTTGCCCTCGTCGCTCTGGCAGTTCATCTCAGCAAAGTGGTCAGCCCTCGGCTTCAGCCCCAGTCACTACACCACCCACCTAGGCAGCCAAGGGTGGAGATCAGGCAGCCAGAGGCCGCCCTAGAGGGGAAGGTCGAGCAGGTGAAGGACAGCCATGTGTTTATGCTCTCCCAGCTAGGCGTGATGCTATGGCCTCTGATGCGGTGATTACAGGTACTATCTTAGTTTGTCACAGTGATGCTTTGACTTTATTTGACCCTGGTTCCACATACTCTTATGTTTCGTCGTATTTTTCTCACTTTCTGAGTATGCCCCGTGAGTCCTTAGTTACGTTTGTTCACGTGTCGACTTCGATGGGCGATACTATTGTTGTGGACCGTGTGTATCGGTCTTGTGTGATATCTATTGGGGGTCTGGAGACCCGAGTGTACTTGTTGTTACTCAGCATGGTTGAGTTTGATGTGATTCTAGGCATGGATTGGTTATCCCCATGTCATGCTATTCTCGATTGTCATGCTAAGACCGTGACCCTGGCTATGCCCGGAGTTCCGAGAGTTGAGTGGAGAGGGTCTATAGAGCGTGTGCCTAGCAGAGTGATTTCTTATTTGAAGGCTCAGCGTATGGTTGAGAAGAGGTGTGAATCTTATCTTGCTTTTGTGAGGGATGTTAGTAGTGAGACTCCTTTTGTGGATTTTGTTCCCATAGTCCGTGATTTTCCGGATGTATTCCCCGCAGACCTGCCAGGCATGCCACCTAACAAGGGTGTTGATTTTGGTATTGATTTGGTGCCAGGCACCCATCCTATCTCTACTCCACCTTATCGTATGGCACCAGCAGAGTTGAAAGAGTTGAAAGAGCAGCGGGGTGCACCGATGTTGTTTGTGAAGAAGAAGGATGGTTATATGCGCATGTGTATTGATTACAGGAAGCTGAACAAGGTAACGGTGAAGAACCGGTATCCCTTGCCTCGTATTGATGACTTGTTTGACCAACTTCAGGGAGCTAGGGTGTTCTCCAAGATTGACTTGAGGTCCAGGTATCATCAATTGAAGATTCGGGATTCTGACATTCCGAAGACTGCTTTCAGGACCATATATGGTCATTATGAGTTTCTGGTTATGTCATTTGGGCTGACCAATGCCCCAGCTGCGTTCATGCATTTGATGAACAGCGTGTTTCAGCCTTACCTTGATTCATTCATCATTGTGTTCATTGATGACATCCTGGTGTATTCTCGTAGCCAGGAGGAGCTTGCTCAGCATTTGAGGATTGTGTTGCAGAGGCTGAGGGAGGAGAAGCTTTATGCAAAATTCTCCAAGTGTGAGTTTTGGCTTGGCTCAGTAGCTTTCTTGGGGCACGTGGTGTCTAGTGAGGGTATTCAGGTTGATCCGAAGAAGATTGAGGCGGTGCAGAGTTGGCCCAAACCGTCTTCAGCTACAGAGATTCAGAGTTTCCTTGGTTTGGCGGGATATTACCGTCGCTTTGTGGAGGGATTATCTTCTATTGCTTCACTATTGACCAGATTGACCCAGAAGGGTGCTCCATTCAGATGGTCCAATGAGTGCGAGGAGAGCTTTCAGAAGCTCAAGTCAGCATTGACCACAACTCCGATATTAGTTTTACCTACTGGTTCGGGTTCTTATACAATCTACTGTGATGCTTATAGAGTTGGATTGAGAGCGGTATTGATGCAAGACTGTAGGGTGATTGCCTACGTGTCTAGACAGTTGAAGGTGCACGAGAAGAACTATCCAGTGCACGATCTTGAGTTAGCTGCCATTGCTCATGCCTTAAAGATTTGGCGCCATTATTTGTACGGGGTTCAGTGTGAGATTTTCACCGACCATCGCAGTTTGCAGTATCTGCTGAGGCAGAAGACTTAATTTGCGTCAGGGAAGGTGGTTGGAGCTTCTCAAGGATTATGAAATCACCATTTTATATTATCCGGGGAAGGCCAATGTAGTGGTCGATGCCCTGAGTCGCATAGCAGAGAGTTTGGGGAGTTTAGCCTACCTTTCAGCAGCAGATCGACCTTTGGCACGTGATGTGCAGGCCTTAGCAGGGCAGCTAGTGATATTGGATTTGTTAGAGCCTTCTCGAATATTAGCCAGCATGGCTTCCCGGTCTTCTCTTTATGATCAGATTAGAGCTCGCCAGTATGATGACCCGCATTTGTCAGTGCTTCAGGATAGGGTCCGTCGAGGTGATTCCAGAGATGTGACTATTGGCGATGATGGGGTTATAACGATGCAGGGCCGTATTTGCATGCCCAATGTGGACGGGCTTCAAGAGTTGATATTAGCAGAGGCCCATAGCTCACGGTATTCCATCCATCCGGGTGCCGCGAAGATGTATCAGGATCTGAGACAATAGTATTGGTGGATAAGGATGAAGAGAGATATTTTTGAGTATGTTGCCCGGTGTCTCAACTGCCAGCATGTCAAGTATGAGCACCAGAGACCAGGTGGATTACTTCAGAGGTTAGATATTCCGGAGTGGAAGTGGGAGCGGATCACTATGGACTTTGTAGTTGGGTTTCCACGGACTTCGATGGGTTTTGATGCTATTTGGGTCATGTTGGATCGACTGACCAAGTCCGCGCACTTCATTCCTATTGGTACTACTTATACTTCAGAGCGGTTAGCTGGTATCTACATCAGGGAGATTGTCCGATTGCATGGGGTTCCAGTTTCTATCATTTCCGACAGAGGTACTCAGCTCTCATCTCAGTTTTGGAGGGTCGTACAGAGAGGTATGGATACTCAGGTAGAGTTGAGCACTGCATTTCATCCTCAGACAGTCAGAGCGGACTATTCAGATTTTGGAGGACATGTTGCGTGCCTGTGTGATTGATTTTGGTGGTTCATGGGATCAGTTTCTGCCTCTAGAGGAGTTTGCATATAATAACAGCTATCAGTCCAGTATTCAGATGGCGTCGTATGAGGCTTTATATGGTAGGAGGTGTAGATATCCGGTTGGTTGGTTCGAGCCCGGTGAGGCTAGGCTATTAGGCCCAGATTTGGTTCAGGATGCGTTGGAGAGGGTGAAGTTGATTCAGGAGCGACTTCGCACGGCACAGTCTAGGCAGAAGAGTTATGCGGACAGGAAAGTTTGGGAGGTGTCTTTCATGGAGGGTGACAAGGTACTACTGAAGGTGTCACCCATGAAGGGTGTTATGAAGTTCGGGAAGAGGGGAAAGCTGAGTCCCCGATTTATTGGTCCTTTTGAGGTGCTTCAGAAGGTTGGAGAGGTGGCTTATAGACTTGACTTGCCCCCCAGCCTATCGAGTGTCCATCCGGTATTTCATGTGTCGATGCTCTGGAAGTATGTTGGTGACCTGTCTCATGTTTTAGACTTCAGCACAGTTCAGCTCGAGGATGATATGTCATATGAGGTTGATCCAGTGGCTATTTTAGCTCGACAGGTCAGAAAGTTGAGGTCTAAGGATATAACTTCAGTGAAGGTTCAATGGAGAGGTAAGCCAGTGGAGGAGGCTACTTGGGAGACCGAGCGAGAGATGCGGAGCAGATATCCTCACTGGTTTGAGACTCCAGGTATGTTTCTAGACCCGTTCGAGGACGAACGTTTGTTTAAGAGGGGGAGAATGTAACGACACGACCGGTCGTTCTATAGAAATTGCACTATTATCACTGTTGCTGCCTTGTCATAGCTTGGTTATACTATTCATGATGTGTTATAGTTGGTTAGCTCGGTTTCGGAGTGGTTGTAGTAGGAACTGAGACACTTAGTCTCCAGAAATAACTTTATAGTTGGAAAAGTCAACTGAGAGTTGACTTATTGGTAAACGACCTCGGAATGCGGATTTTATGGCTCAGATAACTTCGTTAGGTGATTTGTGACTTAGAAGTGTGTTCAGAATATTTTTGTGATGTCCGGTGTAGAATTAGGCTTGAATTGGCGAAAGTTAGTTTTAGCCGATTTCCGGTCGGAAGTGGAAAATAGACTATCGGGGTCGGAATGAAATTTCAGAAGTTGGAGCAGGTTCGTAATAGCATTTTGGATATGTGTGCGAAATTTCAGGTCAATCGGATGTGTTTTGGATAGTTTCGGCATCGTTGGTGGAATTTAGAAATTCCAATGTTCTTAGGCTTGAATTCGATGTGATTTTGGTGTTTTGATGTTGTTTTGGGTGTTTCGAGGGTTCCACTAAGTTTGAATGATCATATATGATGTGTTGGTATATTTGGTTGGGGTCCCGAGGGGCTCGGGATTGATTTCAGGTGCTTAACGGAAGTTTTGGAGTTGAAAACGATGCAGCTTCAGCTGCTGGTGTGCATTTTCTGGTGTGACCGCACCTGCGAGTGGGGAACCGCAGGTGCGGCTCGCAGAAGCGGACAGGGTGTCCGCAAGTGCGAATTTTGGTTGACTTAGGGGAAGTCGTAGATGCGGGAGTGATGACCGCACATGAGAAGTCACAGGTGAGGTAAAGGAGGCGCAAGTGCGGTTTTGATTCTGTTAATGAAATTCCGCAGGTACGGTTGGTTTGACCGCAGGAGCGGACCGCAGGTTCGAAAAGCCTGGGCAGAAAAGTATAAAAAGGAGACTTCGCGATTTTAACCCTCTTTTCTCCATTATTGTGCGGGTTCCGAGGTTTTTGAAGAAGAAAACGTTGGTGCATCATTGAGGTAAGCTTTTTTGACTTATTAACTCGATTATATGTGATTAAGGACCTTAACATCAGTGTTTAAATTGTGAAAATCAGTAGAAAAATGTGAAATTAGGGCTTGGGATTATGAGACCTTTTAGGGGCGATTTTAGGGGTCAAACGGACTCCGATTTCAGAGTTCTTTATATGTACGGACTCATGAGATGATGAGGATCGTTTGGGTATAAAGTTTGCCGAGTTCCGAGATGTGGGCCATGGGGTCGGGTTTGACTAATTTCGGGTTTTGTGCATAAAGTCGATAATTTTGATTGGGTTTCCTTCCCTTAGCATATTTTGATGTAAGGAATCTGAATTTGATAGATTTGGAGCGCTGGGAAGTTGATTCGAGGGGCGAACGCGTTGCGGAGTAGCTTTTCGGGCTAGCTTGAGGTAAGCAATGTCTTTAAATCCTGTCATGAGGGTATGAAACCCCGGACTTTACATCCTTTCATGGTTTTGGAGTGACGCACACACTAGATGACGAGTGTGGGGCGTGCATGAATCGAGAACTTGGAACTATGTTTCCTTTTTAGGCAACTATTGAGTTGCGAAACTGCTTTTAAAGCTTATGTTCTATAGTATTACTATGAGTTGATATATTTGGGTTGTAATCCATGTTTGGGGCCTAGTGTTGATCTGTTTTAACCCATTAGGGCTATTTTACTGATACTCCTCACTTTGAAACTATGATTTTACACTCGGTCTTTCTTGTGAAATTGTTGACACTCCTACTTGATGATATTACTATTTCTTGAAATGAAATACTGTTTTGGGTCGAGAACCCTGTTATTTATGGCCTGAGTGGTATGTTGAGAGTGTCTGACTGAGTGAAGCCGAGAGCCTATATTGTGAGGATGTTGATGATATCAGAGAGGCCGAGTGCCTGAGTGATGATTGTCATGATTTAGCTTATTTATAGTGCTTGGGCTGAAGGAGCCCCTCCGGAGTCTGTACACCCCCAGTGAGCGCAGGTACCTACTGAGTGTGAGTGCTGAGTGCCGAGTGATTGGGAGGTGCTGAGTGAATGTTACTAAGTGATGGTGAGGTGCTGAGTGATGAAATATGAGTGTTGATATGGCCCGAGGGCGAAATTATAATGATATTCTGCTGAATTTTGATCATAATTCACTTCAGTCTTCTATACTGACATTTTTGAGAGTTTTACCGAGTACATTTGAAAATATACTTGTTCAAAGGATTTTATTTGAAAATGATTTTTCTCACTCATGTATTAAATATGTATTTCACTCAAACATGGTGTTTTACTATTTGTGAATTGGTGTATTTGTGTTGTGTGTTTCGTATACTTCATACTTGATTTATTTTCATTACTACTGAGTTGGCGTACTCACCATTACTCCCTGCACCTCTGTGTGCAGATCTAGGTACCGGTTCTGAACAGTAGTCGCTTGCATCCGCACGACATCAGCTCTTGGGATTTCGAGGTAGCTGTCAAGCGTTCGCAGCTTCTCCATTTCCCTTCCTTTATTAGTATTAAGATATTATTCTTATGACACTAGCAGTGTTAGTTCATTCTTAGATGCTCATGATCATTGACTCCAGTTCTAGGGAATTTGTTTAGACTGTCGGATTTTGTTATGTTGCTTACAGACTTAGAGTAAATTTTTATACTATTATGCTGGTTATTAATGATTTTGAGAAGTTATATTGAAATAAATGAGTAGTTATATGATGGTTGGCTAGCCTAGTTCCACGTTGGCGCCATCACGACCTGTTAGAATTTGGGGTCGTGACAGTTTCCTTCTTTATTTGTCACTACTATATGTCTATCTCTGTATTTACATTTATTCCTTTGAATATTTTCCAATTCCTTGCACTCCATTTGTGATATATCATAGCACTCCATATAGATGTCACCACTTCCTTTTTGAATTTCTTCCGATATCTTCTGCAATAAAAAATTTAAATCAATATATACAAGAATTTGTAGTAAAACATCCATGTAAAAAAACTATAAGTATTTCATTAAATCCACACAATAAAACAACTTTCAATTCATGTTATCTCATTCAATATAAAATAAATCATTTGAATCCTATGTCATTTCAAGTCTAACAAGTATCTCTTCAAGTCGTGATCTTGGCCAGTCTCTACTGTGACATGTCTCCTGATTTATGATCAACTAAATCAGTAGGTTAGCTTCAATTATTGCTTTCGCTATTAAGAATATTGCTTCCCTCAGTAATGAAAGTCTTTACATGCTAAATTTGTGAAAGAGTCATAGTGTATGACCTGAAACAAGATATAGTCCTTTTACTATGAGGGTGTTTGGATTGGCTTTTAAGCTGTCCAAATCAGCTTTTAAGCTCTTTTTAGTTTTTTTAAATGTTTGACAAAGCTATAAAGTGCTTAAAATAAGTTTAATAGCCTATTTGGCCAAGCTTCTAAAATCTGCTTATTTGAGAAGTGATTTTTTCAAAAGTGCTTTTGAAAAGAGTACTTTTGGTGCGAATCAATTTGTGTTTGACTAATTGATTTGCAAAGTACTTTTGAGCAGTAATTAGTGTTTGGTCAGACTTTTGAAAACTGCTTCTAAGTGTATTTTTCTCAAAAGTGCTTATAAGAAAAATGCGTCTGGAGAGAAGTTATATTTTTCTACTTCTCAAAATTTGCTTCTGTTTCTCTTCAAATGCACTTTTTTCCTTCTAAAAACTTGGCCAAACACTTCAATTTTTGACCGAAAGCACTTTAGGCCGAAAAAAACACTTTTGGCCCAAAAAACGCTTGGACCTCTCTACCTCCACTAGGTAGGGGTAAGGTCTGAGTACAGACTACCCTTCCCAGATCCCACATGTTGGGATTAAACTGGGTTTGTTGTTGTTGCCCAAAAAAAAGTTTGGTCAAACATACTATAAAACTGCTTAAAACAAGCCAAAAGCAATAAAGCTGGGCAACCCCAACTTTTTATTTTTTGGCTTAAAAGCTAATTCAGCAAGCCAATCCAGACGGGCTCTATGTGAGAAATGGGATGAAAGTTTTCCTTTCCCCTTCCTTTTCTCACCCAATATCGAAAAGGAAAAGGTTTCACTGCAGCAATCAACCAGAACAATGCTAGTCAAGGGAATAAAGCAATTACAAAGAAGCAGCACATCCCAAAAAAATAAAAATCCAAGTTCTACTATTTTTAAAAGATACTACAACTTCTACTATTTTTAACCTCTGTAGCGAATACATTTTTTCCCTCCTGAAAGAATTATGCGCATGGTTTCAAATATCACACTGGCCACATGATTATATAATCATGTATCACATATATTTGGACTAAAGAAACTTTAACTAAAATAATCAGTTACCTTCCATCAAGTGAGGGATGGATGTAATTAACTCAAATGGATATTTAAACCGAGGGCATGTTGGTTCCTTTTTGTAGGCAGCCCACTGAAGGTACAAGTCACACTGCACGCCAAAGTAAGGAGATACATAAAGCTGTCAGGAATTTCCCATTATTACAAAAATAAAATTGCAAAAGATGCCCACGCGTAGAGAGTAATGCACGTATTAGAAGATCATTACAGCATCTACTAAGCAGGTGATCATCACTTTAAAAATTACCGGTCTGTTGCAGAACACAACAATCAACAAAAATATAAGAAGATCAAGTTACACATAATTGAAAGAAGTGAACAATATTGCAGCTTGAAGCGGCATCCTGCGCTCTACAGGTTGACATAAAACTACAATCCCTATAACCAGGAGAAATCCGTTCATACAACAAAGCGCACATGAAAGGTTAAACAACAGATATATCTGGCTAAACTGCTAAAGAATATAGATGGAGACGGAAATGTGTTGATTAGTGTAATTAAGTAGGAAGATTTGATTTGATTATGATTTTATTCTCTAGCCTAATTATAGGCTGATATTATTCTATAGCATGATTATAGGTATTACTTATTTCATTTCCTAGTTTAGTCATAGGATTCATTGTATAAATGTCAGTACTGTTGATGTGAATAATATAAAAAAATACAAGAAGCTCTATTCTTCTTGAAATCTTCATGGTATCAGAGCCCTGCTACCATTTTGAGGTGAGTTTCCTCCCTCAGCAGCACTAGGGTTTCAATTCTTTGAAAGAGGTTGAGTTTTTTTCTCCCTCACAGTAGTTGTACGCATCGAAGCTATTATATAGCAGTAGTGTGGAAAAACTAACACCACTACAAGCTTCCTCAGGCGACGGCGACCATACCCCAGTGAGCAGCTCCGAGAAACACCTCCCCACGCGCCTCCACGAGCCACCAACAGCCCCAGTTCTGGCGCGCGTGAAGCCCACGCGCCGGCGAGTAGATAGGTTTCCGACGACTTTTTTTGAAATTGTTTTGCTCCTCTCAGGTCGCCGGTGAGTTACGATCATACCCCTGTTGGAATTTTATTTTTTCAAGATTTTTTTTTTTTCCTTCTCTGTTCTGCCTCAGTCTTTTTTACGGACTGCCATGTTTCTTCTCAGTTCTGCCTCAGTCCCTTTCTTTCCTTTTTTTTTCTGGACTGCTACTTAAGAATTAATGGGGGACACCAAATCCACAGATAATTCTGTTTCACAAGTTAGCACAGTTAAATTGGACGGGGTTGGTACATATCTTGCTTGGTCAAGATCCTGTTTGCTTTTAATTAAGTCCAGAAAGTTGCTTGGTTGTATTACGGGATAAAAGAAAGCACTTGTTGTCACTGATGCTAGCTATAGTCAGTGGGATTCAGATAACTCCCTAGTTATGACATGACTTTTGAATACTATGCACCCTCGAATTTCTAAACAATATTTATTACTTGATACTGCTGAAAAGATCTGGAATTCCACTAAGCGCACTTACTCTCGTAAGGGAAATGACGCTCAGGTCTTTGAAATTCGAAATAAGATTCATGCCACTAAGCAAGGTGAGTTGACTATCACTGACTACTATTCTGAGTTAACTGGATTATAGCAGGAAATTGACTACTATCAGGATCTCCAAGCGAAGTGTACCGATGATGCAGTTCTCTTCCAAAAATTGGTTGAAAAGGAGAGGATATATGATTTTTTGGCCGGTTTGAACCCAGAGTACGATCAGATCAGGGTTCAAGTTCTTGGTAAAATTTCTTTTCCTTCTCTTGAGGATGCATACTCTTATGTTCAACAGGAAGAGAGCCGACGAGGAGTCATGCTCTATTCCGCACCAACCGAGAAGTCTGGGTTAACTGTGTCTCATGAGCAACCAAAGGCGTTCACTTCTGATAAAGATCACTTGCATTGTGATTACTGTGGAAAGCCAAGACATACCAAAGAGACATGTTGGAAACTGCATGGTAGACCAACTAGAGGTCGTGGAGGCAAGCATGTCGGTCTATCAAGGGGACAAGTTAATATTGCAGAAAATGTGGAACCATTCGGAGGCAATGCCTCAGGAGAAACTCTGTCTTCGGAGGAAGTTTAACACCTTCGTCGTCTCCTGAACAAACTCGACACTTCTAATGTTGAGACTTCCAATTATGTGCAGTCAGGTATTGCCTTTAATGCCCATCTTAATTCTTGGATTATTGATTCCAGTGCGAATAGACACAGGACAGGCTCCTCTAAAGGTTTTCAAAATTACTCTCCTAGTCCCAAAGGGGACTGTGTCAAAATAGCCAATGGCTCCCTAACTCCTGTCTCTGGAACAGGTTCTATTATCTGTACTCCTGATATTACATTGTCATCTGTTCTTCATGTACCTGAGTTTCCCGTTAACTTGTTATCTATTAACGCCATCACCAAACAACTAAAATGTAGTGTCGAGTTCTTCCCTGATTATTGTGTGTTTCAGGATCTTCAAACAAGGAAAAGGATTGGCAGTGGTAGAGTGCATGATGATTTATACTGGATTGATGGAACTCGAGCCTTTGGTCAAGCTTTTTTTGGGGAAATAAGAAGGTCAACCAAGAAATAATACAGTGGCATAGATGGTTGGGACACCCATCTTTTTTTATTCTAAAGAAATTATATCCTAGTTTGTTTTCTAGAACTGAGTTTGAATCTTTGTCTTGTGATGCTTGTGAATATGCCAAGCACACTAGAAACTCTTATCCTTTAAGTGATAATAAAAGTACTATCCCTTTTTCGACTATTCACTCTGATGTATGGGGTCCCACTCAAACAGTTTCCTTGTCTGGTAGTCGATGGTTTGTTACTTTTATTGATTGTTGCACTAGGATGACTTGGGTATATCTGTTAAAAACAAAAAATGAAGTCTTCTCCTGTTTTCAGTCGTTTCATAAGATGATTTGTACCCAATTTGAGGTTAAGATAAAAATCTTGCGAACTGACAATGGCACAGGGGTAAAGATTTTGGTGCTTATTTGAAGTCTTTTGGGATAATCCATCAAACTAGTTGTCCTTATACTAGTGCACAAAATGGGGTTGCTGAAAGGAATAATAGGCACTTGCTAGAAGTGGCACGATCTCTAATGTTTACCATGAATTTACCAAAACCTTATTGGGGAGATGCCATTCTAGTAGCTGCCTACCTTATCAATAGAATGCCACTTAAACGCCTCAATTTTCAGAGTCCCTTAGAAGCCTTGAAGAGTAAGATGATTATATTGTTCCTCCGAAGGTGTTTAGCAGTGTTTGCTTTGTTCACACTAGGAATTCGGGAAAACTTGATCCTAGAGCTATTAAATGTGTCTTTATTGGGTATTCTCCGACACAGAAAGGGTATAAATGTTATCATCCTCCTTCTAGGAGATCCTTCGTCAGCATGGATGTTACCTTTCGAGAATCTAAGCCCTATTACAATAAAACACCATCACCTCTTCAGAGAGAGAGCTATAAGGAGAGATGATTCCCACTATTGAAAGGATTCCGACTGTTGAAGACCCTAAGACAGGAGAATGTGAAATTGAAGAAAGAATTCAGGGGGAGACTATTGGGCGTTTGGATAAACCTGATTTGATGACTTACTTAAGAAAAAAAAGAGCTGAAGAAGTCATCATGCAATCTACTGAAGCTCAACCCTCTTCTGTTGTTGAAACCTCCTCTATTGGTGAGCTATCTACATTTCCTAGTGAGTTAGATGTACCTATTGCTCACAGAAAAGGAGTCAGATCTTGCACCAAACATCCTTTATCTAACTTTGTCTCCTATGATTCCTTATCTCCTTCCTATAGAGCTTTTGCCTTGTCTTTCTTATGTGTCTATTCCCCAGAATTAGAGGGAAGCTTTTGCATATTCTAAATGGAAGCAAGCTATGATTGAAGAAATGAAGGCCTTGTCAAAGAATGCGACTTGGGATCTTGTCCCTTCACCACTAAATAAGAAATTGGTTGGCTGCAAATGGGTTTTTACTGTGAAGCACAAAGTTGATGGTTCGATTGAAAGATTCAAAGCAAGACTGGTGGCTAAGGGGTTCACTCAAACTTATGGAGTGGATTATCAGGAGACATTTGCCCATTTGCCCCTGTTGCAAAAATGAATACTATTAGAATTCTTTTGTCTTGTGCAGTTAATCTTGATTGGGACTTACAACAGTTTGATGTGAAGAATGCATTTCTTCATGGCGACTTAGAAGAAGAGGTGTATATGGAGATTCCTCCTGGATTTGACACTGAACAAAGTCAAGGAAAAGTGTGCAGACTGAAGAAAGCCTTGTATGGACTAAAGCAGTCTCCAAGAGCTTGGTTTGACAGATTCTGCAAAGCAATGATCTCCTTCGGTTACCAGCAAAGTAACGCTGATCATACCCTCTTCATGAAACACCAAAAGGGTAAACTCACTCTTCTCATTGTTTATGTTGATGACATAGTAATGACAGGGAATGACGATGAAGAGATGACCCAATTGAAGAAGCTGTTAGCCCAGGAGTTCGAGATCAAAGATCTAGGGAAGTTACAATACTTCTTGGGAATTGAGGTTGCTAGATCAAAAAGAGGAATCTTTATTTCTCAAAGGAAATATATCCTAGATCTCTTGAAAGAAACTGGTATGACAGGTTGCAAACCAGCAGAATCTCCCATTGAAAGCAATCACAAGTTACAAACTGGGGTTGGAAAATCAATTGATAAGGAGAGATATCAGAGGTTGGTTGGAAAACTTATTTATCTTTCTCACACTCGGCCAGATATAGCATATTCAGTTAGCTTGGTGAGTCAGTTCATGCACGATCCACGAGATCCTCATATGCAGGTTGTCTTTCGCATTTTGCGGTATCTGAAGTCTGCACCAGGAAAGGGTCTACTTTTCTCCAAACATGGTCACCTCCAGATAGAAGCCTTTACAAATACGGATTGGGCTGGATCTCTAGATGACAGAAGATCTACTTTTGGTTATTGTACACTCGTGGGAGGGAATGTAGTTACTTGGAGAAGCAAGAAACAAAATGTAGTTGCCAGATCCAGTGCAGAAGCAGAATATAGAGCAATGGCCCAGGGTGTTTGTGAACTGATTTGGCTACAAAAGTTAATGGATGAATTGAGACTGTCTGAGACAGGGAAGCTTTTGTTATACCGCGACAACAAGGCTGCAATTAGTATAGCTCATAATCATGTTCAACATGATAGAACAAAACATGTTGAAATTGATCGACATTTCATCAAAGAAAAGATTGTTGGTGGTACCTTGAGTTTGCTGCATGTATCGTCAGAAAAGCAGCTAGCGGATGTGCTCACAAAAGGTCTCAGCAAAAAGACTTTTCACACTTTGGTTTGCAAGTTGGGCATGTGCGACATCTTTGCACCAACTTGAGGGGGACTGTTGATTAGTGTAATTAAGTAGGAAGATTTGATTTGATTATGATTTTATTCTCTAGCCTAATTATAGGCTGATATTATTCTGTAGCATGATTATAGGTATTACTGATTTCATTTCCTAGTTTAGCCATAGGATTCATTGTATAAATGTCAGTACTCTTGATGTGAATAATATAAAAAAATACAAGAAGCTCTATTCTTCTTCTTGAAATCTTCAAAATGTAACCAACGTTTATTGGAAATAGCAACCCCAAAGATTTGGGACCAAAAGCGGTTAGCGGTGACCATTGAACAAGTTTCTTCGGCTTGAGTTGGGTTAAAAGCACGGAATGTATTTGCACCATCACCGTCTTCACATAAAGTATTTTCTACGGTAGCACCATGAATGGCGCATAGCAAAGCAGCGCCGGCGACTCCCATCATATGAAATGGGTTCAAGGTCCAATTATGAATCCCTTGAAAAAAGAGGATGAATCGAAATATAGATGCTACACCAAAACTAGGTGCAAAGAACCAACCAGACTGACCTAGTGGATAAATCAGAAATACAAAAACAAAAACAACAATTGGACCAGAGAATGTGATTGCATTATAAGGTCTCAATTGAACAGATCAAGCAAGCTCGAATTGACGTAACATGAAACCTATTAGGCCCAAAGCTCCATGGCTTTTTCAAAAAAAAAAAAAAAAAGAGACGAGGAACCCAACTGAAATAAATAATTGTTCCGATGGAACCTTCTCTTCTACCGTAGATTGGGCGTAGATACACGACCCAAACCATTATTCTGTTCTATTCATTATTCTTTTTATTACCAAAGCAAATAACCATACCAAATGCAGATAGCGAAAGAGATGAATCCGTTGTTAGGAATCATTAAATCCTATAAACGATTGTTCGGGTATGTCGTGGAAATTTTTTAAAAGACAAGAATCAAATAATTTTCTGTGGTGGAACAAAATATCTCTCATCTCCCCTTGAATAGATTCTTATTTTTTTTCAAAGGAATGTTGTTATGTTGTTTTGAAGGGTGCACTAATCCCTTGAATCCGGTACCAACGGGTATCACCCCACTGCTAAAGAATATAGATGGAGAAGGGCAGCCTAGCTTTCAAGTAAAGCCAAATAGCCTTGTCATGCTCAAAAATACAAATCCACTGTCATCCGTTATGAAGTTGACAGAAAAATTAGATACAGCAATACCACGACATATATAATTAAGAACCATACACTGACTTCACTTGTGGTACACTCTTGAGCCAATTTAAAATAAAAAAGCATAAAGCAACATCAAGGAGTAATTTCAATCACCTGCATCTGGCGTGAATCTTGACATACTGGTTGTTGTCAAAGTTCACAAAATGAAGGGCAGCAACCTGTAATTTTTTTGATGAAGTAAGCAGCTGCATTGATGCCATCAAGAAAATGCAATAGTACAAAAGAGAATACAAAATAAACTGAGTTAGCTCCATTACATGAGAGGCTATACAAGGACTGGCCTTCACCAGGGAGCTAACAAAGTTCAAGCAATTGTCAGGGGAATCTACATGGGACATATTATGCTAAAAGATACATTAACACAACAACCAAGTCATATACTGAATCACTTTGGAGTTTAATTGTTAAAAGAAGCTCTACTAGAGATCTTTTCATAATATAACTTTAGACATGAAGAAGTGCGTAGACCAGACATGGTTGTGTATGCCCAAGTTGACTTTAATTAAACTCATAAATATAGAAATTAAAACTTATCAAAACCTAGTGTCTGAAAATGATGTCTCAACGTTTAAAGATTTAAAAAACTATTTTTAAAACCTCATACCCATTCATCTTATTTTTCAAGTGACAATTCTATCAAACACCGAATAGGTTTTTAAATATATCCTCTAGAAGCAAACACCAACTAGTTTAGTATAAACAAATGAATTAGGATCAAAGCAAATCACAAGCAATAAAGTAAAACAAATGAATCAAAATGAACCTAGTCTCATATGATAATAAAATGAGTGCAAAATAAACATTGTAAAATTTTGGGAAAATAAAAGAGAAGAGAGCTTACTTCAAGGCAACGATTGACGAAGAGACGGATGCTGGTTGAAGCAAGTAACGGCAACAAAGAGCATTGGCAAATCAGATACCTATTCAGTCATAAAGAGAAAACAAAGTCAGCCGCGAATTTCAGCAAATTGATTTTGTACAACAAATTTCCCTAAAATTGATGTTCAATCAGTCGCGAGTTTCAGCAAATTGATTTTGTACAACGAATCTCCCCAAAATTGATGTTCAATTAGCCCCGAGTTACAGCAAATTGATTTTGTACAACGAATTTCCCCTAAATTGATGTTCAATTAGCCGCGACTTTCAGCAAATTGATTTTGCACAACGAATTTCTCCTTAAATGATGTTAAATCAACTGCGAGTTTCAGCACAAAGTTTCTCTAGATACCTCGATCTTCATAATCAACCTACTTTGATAGGGTTTGGGAAAGTTCGATGAAGAACCAACAGAAATACAAGTTATGGGGCGGGATGAGTTGGAGAATAGGGAGGGAAATGAAAACGTATAGGGTTTGCTTTGGAGGGAAGATTAAAAACAAAAGTTGGCTCTTTACTGCCTTTTTTATTTAATTGAATACACCTTTTTTAGGCCTATATATATATATATATATATATATATTCCTTAAGAAATAGTTCATAATGAATACCTGTACGAAATCTCTCGTGGTGAGAGAATTTGGTCATATTATGTATGTATATAAGAAATGGAGAACAAGGCTAAATGGCGACAGCAACACCTTATAAGCTTATTAATCCTGGTAAACCTACACATTGGAATTCAGGAAAGGTCGGGCAAAATTAAGAGTCAGGCATTTTACTTAGATGACTCTCTAAGACTTTTACCTTTTAGAGGCATAGTTTCTGCCCACTTGGTTGGCTTTTAATCCCCAATGCAACTGCATGAGTTTCTCCTCTTGCAGAGACGGAGGTTGAGTAGATCCAATTCCCCTTTGTGTTAATCAGGGTGACATAGTCAATCATTTTGGTAACCAAGAGAGAGAAGAGGTGACTAAATGACTGGCATCAAGTCATCCATGAGGAGGAAGAGGTGAAGGAATGAGAGGCTTTGACAGAGAACTTAGTACATCAACCTAAGCTTAACTTTGCTTTATTAAATAGTTTGAGCATTACTTTCATTTGACATCTTGTCCAATATCTAAGCTCGTACACTAATCCTAACTTTACTTCATATATCGACCCCACAAAGTATGAACACAAAATAGATTGGGAAGTGACCACCATATACAAGATCACATGTTCTGACGAATGCTTTCTCAAGTCAATACTAAATACCTTGATAAAAAAAAATAAGGAGGATTTTAGATGGTTTACCATCAAACTAGTACATTAACCTTAGTTGGACCTTAAGAAGAATATAGATGGATTTCATAGTACTGTGGCAGGTGCTTACCCAAAATGTCTTACTTGATAACATATTGAAGAAAACTAAATACATTTATATCATCTTTTATTGAAAACTTCATGACCAATCTCGAAAGAAGAATCAATTATTTGATCTTATAGTAGATGTTAGAGTGCCAAAATACCTGAAGATGACTAGATACCAGTAAAAGACTATGTTAAATCAATCTTACATTCATCTCGGTATGCTCATGTAGAATAGTTTTGATACGGGAATGAAGATCTTGTACGGATTCCTCAAAATACTATGAGAAGCAAAAAAGCTAGGCGTATAGTACTGGAGATTTACATGCATCCATATCAGATACTTAGACACATATGAGTCCATGTAATATAGGTGGCAAATAATATATACTTATAATGCATGACACTTGTATTATTTCTCATAGTAAGAGTGCAATAGCATCTAATTTCCAAGACAAAGAATAGAAGAAAACATTCAAAATAAGAAGCGATGTACCTCAGTAAGCTTGCCTCTAAGGCAAAAGCAGTGCTCGAATTTCAATTTTCTTATTTCCCCAATTGCATTTCTTTTCCAGAGGGGAAAAACATAAACTTGCGCCCTGAACATAATATAGTTGATAAAACCAAGGGAAAGAGTATTCACATTTTACTCTCTGGGAAAAAATATTCACGTCTTATTTTCCGGGTGAAACTCTGGTAACATGTCAAGCAAAGAAGGATCCTCCGCTATAATGTCTATCAGTAACTCTACTGTAGTTGCATCAAATGAGATAGTCTTCCCAGTAATTTCCTTTAAGAAAGCCTTTATTTCACTAATTTTGTTACTTCTGAGATATCCTCGCATAATGACATTGTAAGTTATATTGTCTGGCGAACATCCATCGTCCTCCATCTTTCTAAGCATATCTTTAGCTTCATCTAGCAACCCTTCTCGACAAAATCCATTAATCATTGTAGTGTACATTATTACGTCAGGATGTAAACCTACCACAGAAAGCTTCTCAAAAATGACACGAGCTATGTTGAACTTTCCATTTTTGAACAATCCATCAATGACAATACCGTAAAGTTCAATGCCAGTGTCTTCTCCATTGCTTTCCAGCTTATGAAAGAGTGACATAGCTTCTTCAACAAGTCCATTCTTAAAATAACCACCAAGCAAGATGCGATGAGTACAAAAATCAGGTCTTTTCCCTGCCGATATCATATCAGCAAAGAAATTTTGTGCAACGACGATTCTCCCAACTTCAAACAGACCTTGCAAGATAGTACTGTAGGTAATAATACTAGGTTCCAACCCCTTTCGAGAAATTTCAAGAAACATTTGCATGGCCTCATCCAATTTTTTCTTCCTACAGTATCCATTTATTAGTATGTTATAGGTAATAATGTCGGGCTCAATGGTCTTATCTATCACGGAATTAAAAAAAGTTCTCGCTCTATCCATTTGACCACACAAGCAATATCCATCTATTATTCTATTGTAAGTGAATAAATTAGGCTCTACACCTTTTTCAATCATGAGTCTCATTATTTTCTCGGCGTCTGCAGCTTTTCCTTCTTTGCAAAGTCCATCGATCATTACATTGAAGATGTAAAGACTTGGATAAATATTAAGATTAACCATCTCACGGAACAAATTCCTAACATGTTCCCATTGACCAGACCTACACAAACCATCAATCAATGAATTATATGAGACGATGTCAGGAAGAATGCCTTTTGGTTTCATCTCATTCAAAAGGTTAATAGCATCATCTAGCATTCTATCTTTGCAAAGGGCATGTATAACGATGTTATAGATGCATGTGTTGGGCTTAGTGCTCCCTTGTTCCATTAATCGTAGCAAACTAAAAGCTTTTTGTGTATGGCCCTTTTTGCAAAGCCCATCCATGACAATTGCATACATGACTTTGTTAGGCTCACAAATATTCTCCCTCACCACCTTTCTAAACAAGTCAACGGCGTCTTTCAGCTTATTTTCAGCAAATAGTCCCCTTATTAGGCTGCTAAATGTAAAAACATCAAATGCAATACCATTCTTCAAGAAAATGGCCAATACAGAAAATCCTAAATCAGCACGAGGCATGAGGCAATAACTGTTAATCACTATATTCAAGATGAATCCATTAATTGGAATACCTAATTTCCGCATTTCTACAAAGAGAGAAACAACATCGGAGTAATGTTTCATATTTACCATAGTCCTCAACAATTTCGAGAAGCTGACAAGAGAGGGAAGAGGCTGCTCTCTGACCATTTGACGGAACACACTCACAGCATCGTCTAAACAGTTGACATTCTCAAAGCTGCTAGAAACCCTAAGTTTACCCTTTATCGAAATGGAAGTATTGGTAGGAGATGAAGAATAATCTCTAGGCGCAATTGCGAAAGTAGAATGAGCAATCTCAGCATTGCGATGAGAAATAGAAAATAATGAGATGAAGGTATTACCGTTGCGAGGGCAACGAATAGCAACTCTCGCCATTTTCACTTCACTTCAATTGCTACAGAGTCCCTCCAATTTCAACGGGCAGCTCACTATTAATCTGCCCCAACTTTCGAAGAGCAACAATAAGCTGGAACGTTAAACTTGGTGTTTTTTGTTGCTTGGAACTTAAACATAGATATCACACTTTTTTAACTAAATCAATATATGTGCCAATTAGACACTTTAAGGGCCAAGCTGCACTATATTTTTCTGATTTTTTGACCAATATTGTCTCTTATATTTAAGGGTAGGTCTATTTTGGTCTCTTAAATATAAACTCTGAGCCTATTTAATTCCTTAAATTTGTTAAAGTAGAGCACCTTTAGTCTCACTCACACAATATGTTCAAAAACTAACCGTGATATCCAACTTTGATTCATGAAACAACTCTTCTGCTTTGAAGTAAAATGCTTCCTCCCCTTTTATTATATAACGTAAATTATCACTTTAATTCCTCATTTTTAGATAATATCTTCTAAAATTTTGATCTTGAAAATATCCCCTTTTATACCAGTTTCAATGAAAAAATGACACTGTATAACCACTGTAAAAATAATAGCCAAAAAATGTATAAAATTTGTATATTTTATGTATACATATATACATTTAAAAATTTCGATTGATTTTTCCAAAAAGAAATATTAAAATTTTGAACAAAAAAAAATAGAGCTGCTAAGATCACTTCTAGGCATATTATTGAAGCAACAGAAAAAAAGGTTGTATTATCACTTTTAGCCTGTGGCATCTGGTAGCGGAAAAAGTATATAAAATTTGATAATTTTTGTATATTAACATACAAAATGTGTGTGTTATTCCCAATAAGACGACTCGGTAACAGATCGCTTCTTCCAAAGCGCGTCCCATTCGTTCTGCTCGCAACAATCCAATAAGTTCTCCAGGTGAAAAAACATTAGACATTCCATCTTCTGAAACCAACACTTTTGATGTTATTTGACGTACAATAATTTCTATATGCCTATTATGAATCTGCACCCCCTGGGAGCGATAAACCTATTGGATTTATTAACCAAAGAGATTTGGCTTTGCGTCTATAGTTAGCTCAGCACCAATCAAGAATCCCCAAGGAATTCCAAGAATTCTTGTTATACATTTGTTCCAACCCTCAATCCTCTTTTCTAGATTCATGGATATTGAATCAATCGAACGCACTTCTAACACCTGTTCTACTTTTGGAAGACCTTGTGTTATATCACCAGATCTCGATTTTTCATATATAAATGTAACTAATGTATCTCCTTCGTAAAGGGTTTCCCCATAATGGCCATGAACAGTTGCTCCGGGGGTGGCCAAATAAGGCTTAGCTGATCGTGTCACTATCGAGTCAACTTGAACAAGTATAACTTGACCCGATTTGAGGGGCGGCCCGTTTTTAGCTATACATACATTTTCACAAATAAACCGTCCAAGACTAATTATTTTAGATGTCTCTTCACAATAATTGTGATGGAGAAAATACCAATTCAAAATGAATGGGTTCAAAATAATGTTACGACATGGATCGAGATTAAAAAAAATTCCATTTTCATCCATTAAATAATATTTAAATTTAATCACTTGAAAAGTCTGTTTTAAATTGTCAAGTTGCAAATAGTTAGTCACTAAGATCTGACTATGAGTTATTAAATGGTAAGATGAATAAAAATTTCTCAATTGGAAGGGATGTTCCTAAAGGGACCAATGAATTCCTAATTGGAATTAGGGGATCTTTTGTAATTGTTCTTTTATCACACTGTGATATTTTACATCCTTGAATGGCCCCATTCGAGAACAATTGGCTGCTGACAAAATTATCAACGACTGACATTCCTTATTTCTATTTAACAACGTATGAATAGTTCCTTGAGGTTGGTTAAGAGATTGTTGAATTTTTGCCTTGGAATAGGAATAAATGGAAGAAAAGGGGTTGATATTGGTACAAGCTGATCCATTATCAGAGAGCAATCCTGACCCCGACGGATCATTCCTTTTTCCGATATACGAAATAGGGGATTTCACTAAGTTGATTCTTAGGAAATGTCGAATCAAACCATTTGTCCTTATTTCAACAAAAGAAGCACGGGCTTCTTCGCAAGAAGAACTTTTTTTGTCTTGGTTCCAATTTAATACTAAACAAGTCCGAACTAATTGAATACTTGTGTCAGAAATTCCTCGAATCGGTTTGCCATTTCCATAAAGGATATAATTGACAATTCGAAGTTGCACATTATCCCTTTCCTGCAATGGATCCGGTGGAAAAAGGGGTTGCTAAATGTATACCGTCCGTTATTTCATATGTGACGACAGGTCGAACTAAAACAAAAACTTTTTCTTGCTCGGTGTAATCCGTGGGACATAGATCCAATTTTTCACCTTTTTGGATTCCTTGGAATTTCTTTTTCCTGTTCCTGGTGGTATCAAAATGCCGGTATGTCGGGATATCTTATCTGTCTCTCCAGGAAAATGGATATCTCCAGAAAAGATTTTAAGTTCAATTCATTTTTTTTCTCTCCAACCGGACCAACCCACGGACTCGGCTTCTTAGATTTAAGGTGATTTGTGTATGTACCCAACGATACTATTGTTCCGTACCATTATGGAAGAAGATCCGGGCAAGATATGCACCTCTTCAGGAATGAAAAAAAATCGATCTACTTTCATTTGGTTTGGCCTAAATTCCTTGACTCCTCGATACTCAAGCAAATCCTCTTTTTTTGATGAATGTATGCGTTTCTACAGTCCCATATTTAATAATTCCCGAACTCTTTCTTCTGTATCGAGGATCATCGAAATAAGAAAGAATACTATTTCGACGAAAAATACCATTTACGGGGATTTCAATCGAGATACCTGAACAGGGCATTAGTTCATTCTCGAGTTCTTGAATCGAGTGTAGTGGAATGATGAATTTATTTCTTCGCCTTTTTGACAATAAATCAGAATTCTCGTGGAGAATAGGCGAATATACGAGATTATACTGACCAGCACATATGATTCGATTAAGGTCTGAATAATCAGAAATCCTATCTTCTTTTTTACCAGAAAAATCCAAACTAAATAATTTCTACCTCGCCTGATCGTTGGTTACTGAGAGGTTAGAAGTATATCTTCACTTGCTAGAAAGAGAATGCGCATTTATTTGATCCTGATCCTTGTGGATCGAAAGGTAGACTAGACTGGACCTGCACGGCCCTCCTAATAATATCCATAAATGGCTTGTTTTTGGTAATAGATGAACATTACCGTATGTAAATTCGGGTGCATGATAGACATCGGTACTCCAGTGCATTTCTCCGTCTGAATCAGAATAAATATGTTTTCGAACCTTCTCTTTAAAATTCAAAGTGGATATTCCTGCGCGAATCTCAGCAATTACTTGTTCTGATTCTACATATTGATCATTTTGAACTAAAAGCAAACTTTTGGGTGGAATATTCACATTATGTAGAATATCTTCACTCTTAATTGTTACATACAAGTCTATAGAACATAGAAAGGCGGGATGCCCATGACGTGTACGTGTCGGATGAACCAAATCCTCATTGAATTTGATTTTTCCATTAGATGGGGCTCCCACATGTTCTGCAGTACCCCCCGTGAATACTCCTCATGTATAAAAAGATCTTAATGTTAATTGAGTACCCGGTTCTCCAATCGATTGACCTGCAATAATACCTACAGCTTCCCCCAATTCAACCAGGTCGCCATGAGTAGGACTCCGGCCATAACATAATCGACAAATCCAAGATGTACTCCTACAAGTAAAGGGAGTTCGAATAGAGATTGGTTGTGCCCGAAAGGTTATGAATCGATTTACAAGTCCAATGCCAATGTCTTGATTTCTAGTGGCAATACATCGCGGACCCATGTATATATCATCTGCTAATACACGACCAATTAATGTTTGGATAAAAATCCTTTCCGGCATCATCCCATTCCGATGACTCACAGAAATACCCCGGGCGTGCCACAGTCCGTTCGACGTACAACAATATGTTGAACTACTTCAACAAGTCTGCGAGTGAGATATCCAGCGTCTGATATTCGTACAGCAGTATCCGCAACTCCTTTA
>ML266187.1:0-2500 GCA_005239495.1 Nicotiana undulata | reverse complement strand
TATGATCATCGACCATAAAAATAGAAATGAAGCGTTAATCCTTACCAACTTGATCTTGTTGCTCCTGGAAACAAACATGCATGAACCATTTCACGAAGTATATGTCCGGATAGTCCAAAGTCTCGATAGTTAGCTCTCGGCCTTCCGGTCAAAAAACAACGTCGATGAAGGCGTGTAGGTGCACTATTCCGTGGTGGGGATTGTAACTTTCCATAAATTTCCCATTTGTCACTCAACGACGGAACCTTGCTTATTTCTTTCTTTGAGGATCGACGAATCGAATGATATTTCTGTTCCAATTTTTGCCTCTTCTTCTCCCTCTGAATCAAACTTTTCCTTGCCATAATGGTTGAATTCCTATTAGTATCCATGATACAAGTCGAATCCTAGATGTAGAAATAGAAGAAGGTGGACCCCCTCTCTGTCGAAAGAAATGAGATTATCGCGGATACACACATTAAAAATATTAACCAAATTTGCCCGACGTAGAGGCAATCAAGAAAGCCGCATAAGTGAATATATAACCTACAGAAAAGTGAGCTAATCCAACCAATCTTGCTTGTACAATGGAAAGGGCCACTGGTTTATCTCTCCAGCGAATCAAATTGGCCAAAGGTGTGCGTTCATGAGCCCATGCTAAAGTTTCAATCAATTCCTGCCAATATCCACGCCAAGAAATTAAGAACATAAATCCAGTAGCCCAAACAAGATGTCCAAATAAGAACATCCATGCCCAAACCGATAAACTATTCATACCAAAAGGATTATATCCGTTGATAAGTTGTGAAGAGTTTAACCATAAATAATCCCTTAACCAGCCCATCAAATAAGTGGAAGATTCATTAAACTGTGAAACGTTACCCTGCCATAATGTGATGTGCTTCCAATGCCAATAAAAAGTAACCCATCCAATAGTATTTAACATCCAAAAAACTGCCAAATAAAACGCGTCCCATGCCGAAATATCACAAGTACCGCCTCGTCCTGGGCCATCGCACGGAAAACTATAACCGAAATCCTTTTTATCCGGCATTTACTTGGAACCACGTGCATCTAAAACACCTTTTACTAAGATCAATGTAGTTGTGTGTAAACCAACAACAATAGCATGATGAACCAAAAAGTCTCCAGGACCTATTGTTAAAAATAATAAATTACTATTTTCATTAACAGCATTTAAGCAACCCGACAACCAGATGCTTCGACCCGCATTGAATGCTGGACCACTCGTTGAAGATAAAATTACATCGAACCCATATGAAGTTTTACCATGAGCGGATTGTATTCATTGAGCAAATATAGGTTCAATCAAAATTTGCTTCTCCGAAGTGCCAAAAGCAAGCATGACATCATTATGAACATAAAGTCCCAGGGTATGGAATCCCAGAAAGAGGCTGGCCCAACTTAAATGAGATATGATAGCTTCTTTATGCTCTAACATTCTTGCCAATACATTATCTTCATTTTGCTCCGGATTGTAATCTCTAATGAAAAATATAGCTCCATGAGCAAAAGCTCCTGTCATGATGAATCCTGCGATATATTGGTGGTGGCTATATAATGCAGCTTGAGTAGTTAAGTCTTGTGCTATGAATGCATAAGCAGGTAAAGAGTACATGTGTTGAGCTACCAAAGAAGTAATAACCCCTAAAGAAGCTAGAGCAAGGCCTAATTGAAAATGAAGCGAATTATTGATTGTGTCATAAAGACCCTTATGTCCACGCCCCAATCGCCCCCCCGGGGGAATATGTGCATCTAAAAGATCTTTCATACTGTGCCCAATACCGAAATTGGTTCTATACATATGACCAGCAACGAAAAAAATAAATGCAATAGCTAAATGGTGACGGGCAATACCAATCAGCCATAAACTTTGCGTTTGTGGATGTAATCCCCCGAGAAGAGTTAGAATGGCAGTTCCCGCCCCTTGGGCGGTACCAGATAAATGATTACTTGAATCGGGGTTTTGAGCATAAAGATTCCATTGACTTGTAAAAAGTGGGCCTAACCCTTGGGGATGCGGTAATACATCTAAGAAATTATTCCACCGAACGTACTCCCCTCTGGATGCAGGAATAGCAACATGAAATAAATGCCCTGTCCAAGCCTAGGAACTTACGCCAAAGAGTCCTGACAAATGATGATTCAGACGAGATTCAGCATTTTTGAACTAGGAAACGCTCGGTTTCCATTTCGGTTGTAGGTGTAACCAACCTGCTATTAAGCATATGGAAGAAATAAATAATAGAAAAAGAGCGCCAGTATAAAGATCTTCAANAAAAGGGGGGGGGAGGGTGTGGGGAGAAATGACAAGAAGATATTGGAACATAAATTTGGAAGAGATGATGGAGGCAGGAGTTCATTTTGGTCATGGTACTAGGAAATGGAATCCTAAAAGTCTTGAACAACTTTTCAATCAGGTGTTAGAAGTGCGTTTGATTGATTCAATATCCATGAATCTAGAAAAGAGGATTGAGGGTTGGAATAAATGTATAACAAG
>ML266182.1:5024-15303 GCA_005239495.1 Nicotiana undulata | reverse complement strand
GGATTCATGGCCTAACATGGAAAAATCACGAAATCCCTAAGAACCCTAAAGTTTACTACCTAACTATATAATTTTTAGATGATTTAGTAGTGAGTTTAACTAGGAATTAGTGTTAGAATTAGTAGTTTATGGGGTTTTAACTTACCTCTTACAGTGGGTGGTCGTGGATGGTGTTGCCCAAGCTTGGTTGTTCTCTAATGGTGGTTGAAGATGGGTGAAAGTGAAGAAAACCAAAAATTTAGAGTATTTAAGAGGCCTGCCAACAGGGGTTTCCGCACATGCGACCTTAGGACCGCAGGTGCGGTCTCCCACCTTGGTGCGAGAGAGTGATCTCCCCAGCGGAAGAAGGCCTGGGTCCCTAGGCTCGCACCTGCAAAGTTGGGAGCCGCACCAGCGGTCCCGCTCCTGCGAAGGAAGAGCCGCGCCTGCGAGAGGCGTCGCACCTGCGAAGGCTGGGACCGCAGGGGCGGTCCCGCACCTGCAGTTGGGCAAGCACCTGCGGTAACACCAGCCGTTGTGCACCAGCAGTGATTTTTGTTGGGTTTTGGCCTCGTGCGGGGTCCAGGAGGCACCTGGACCCACCCGATCCCCCATCCAAAAATACCAACAAGTCCCAAATCATTAAACGGACTTGCTCGAGCTTCCGGAACATGAAAAACAACAACGGAACTCGAAATCAAACCCCAAAACCAAATTAATCAAACTTAAGAACTTTGAAATTCTAGAATTCGCTTCAATGCGCCGAACCGGCCTAAACCACTCGGAATGACTTCAAATTTTGCAGATAAGTTATAAATGACACAACGGAACTATTCCCGGTCTCGAAATTTCATTCGGACCTCGGGAACATAAAATCACCTCTCAAGCCAAATTTCAAATTCTTTAGAAACCCCACAAGTTCATTAAATCCATTTTTCCTCATTTGGATCCGAAACCAATCAAATCAAGCCCGTTGTACACCAAATTCCACATATAGGACAAATAACATATAACAAACCTTTTCCGGGCTCCGGAACCGCAATACGGGCCCGGTAACACGGTTTTCACATAATTATTCATTTTCAAAAGCCTTTATTATTTTCAGAAAACAATTTTCTTTAAAAATTCATTTCTCGGGCTTGGGACCTCGGAATTCGATTCCGGGCATACGCCCAAGTCCCATATTTTCCTACAGACCCTCCGGGACCATCACATCACGGTTCCGGATCCGTTTACCAAAAATGTTGACCAAAGTCAACTTTATTCAATTATTCAATTCAAAAATCCCATTTTTATCAAATTTTCACATGGAAGTTTCCTGGCTACCTGCCCGGGCTGCGCACGCCTATCGAAGTGAGATTAACGGAGGCTTTCGAGGCCTCAAAAAACAAATTTAGTTGGAATTACTTAGGATGACCTTTTGGGTCATCACAATTGGAGCAGGATCTGCTGGGGGCACCTCGTCCTGCTCGTCAATGATAGGATCCTTTGGTGGTGGTGCAACCAGAATAGTTCTGGGACGCCCTCGTCCCTTACCTCGGGCCGGTGCCCTCCCCCGGCCTATGCCACGGCCTCTGACGGTGGGGGTAGCAGTATCCCCTAGGTTTGGAACATCGGATGCGCGCGTCCTCACCATCTGTGAGAGAATAGAAGAATGATGTTTTTGTACACTGTCGACTGCACGATAGAATATGAATAAAGAGAGGTTTCCTAACACCCTACAACCTCTTAAAGATAAGTACAGACGTCTTCGTACCGATCCTCAAGACTCTACTGGGCCTGCCCGTGACTCGTGAGACCTACGTGAACCTAGGGCTCTGATACCATGTTGTCACGACCTAAATCTAAACTCGGGTCGTTATGGCGCCCAACGCCGAGGTCAGGTGTAATGACTCGGTCTGTCATTACGTAGAACCTGCATTATCATTACTGCTATTGCCTTTTCATAGCTTGGTTTAACTGTTATTGATGTGTTAGAGTTGGTAGGCTTGAAATCGAAATGGTCGTAGTGTTACACCCCACGTTTTCATACGTGAAAGTGCGCCATAAATAAATTAATGACAACTCAAAAATGAGATGTTACAACCCGCATTTTCGTACGATAAAATTTCGTCGTAAGTAAATCGACGTAAGTTCGGGAATGAGATTATTGTGAGTTATAAGTATTATGTTATTTCAAACAAGTGATGAGTAAATTTGTGAAGGTGAGAAGGTAAGTAAATAGAAGAAAATGAATTTATTCAAAATTTGGTATTTTGGGATAAAATTTGGGCCGAGCATTAATACCCGATATTTATAAACTAGTACCATACAAGGTACCACATGGCCATGATATTAAAGTGTATAAAGTATATTAAGAATGAGTAAAATTTTAAGTAATTTAAGACAATTCTTAATTGTGCGGGTAATTGATTAATTACCAGATAATGAGACATTACCTAGTTACTTAATAAGCGGATAAAGATTAACATTTTCCATCCCACCCCACGTGGCAGCAAATGGCTAATACAATAAATGACTAAGATTCATTTGGTATTAGGTGGAAAGCTAATGAAAGGGTTTCAAGACACATCAATTCCATAACTTTTAATACAAAACAAATTGCAACCTTGGACAAAAATTTAAGAACGTTCCATCAATATTACAATTCATATATGAGCTTTGCTCATAAGTAACATGAATCTTTACCATATTTGGTGATTAGGGTCATTTGCTCATTTTGAATAGGTGAGAACGTGTATAAAGGGTCATTTGCTCATTTTGATTAGGTAAGAATGTGATTTGACAAAAAGACTATCCTAGTTGAATCGCCAACAACAGTAGGTTTTGAGTCCTCCATGTCCCATGCTAGAAAAGGCTACATTTGACCTCCAACGTCAATTATCAAACTCTGATAGTATCCCCATCCCACTTCATGACAGCACGTCGAAGCATCAGGTGTCAAATATTCATTCATATGATAATGCTACAGTATGATTCTTGTATTCCTTAGAATGAAGATTTGTCCAAATTAAACATTGTACTTAGAGGTTGAATGCTATCTAAAGTAGTACGGTGCAACTTTTTCCAAGAATATCATACGGAATTTTCCCTACTTCAGGTATGTTAAGGCTATCCCTTCTTTCTTTTGGCATGATCCTTACGATACAAATGAAACGAGTAAATGCACAAATTCCATAAATTACTCTATTCATAAAAATACTAGGGATGTCTATATTCTTGATTCCCCATGTGAATTATTATTATCTTCTATTCATGGGTCCCAGAAAAATACGTATTTGATAATGTTTATCCGAAAGGCATATTGATTTCTATGGCATTCTGAGAAAATCTTATTAACGTATTTCTTATGCATTTCATGCATTTATACATGTACATTGACCCATGACTCAGACGGCGTTATATACGCGTATATATGTAAATATATGTATATGGGATATGGGAAAGGGTTACGGCGTTATATACGCACCATCACCTGATCAGCTGGTATATGATGATGATGTTGCCCACAGTGGCTGAAATATGATTCAAACGGCGTTATATACGCGTATATATGTATGTATAGATATGATTCAAATAGCGTTATATACGCGTATATATGTATGTATATATATATGTATATGGGATATGGGAAAGGTTATGGCGTTATATACGCACCACCACCTGATCAGCTGGTATATGATGATGATGTTGCCCACAGTGGCTGAAATATGATTCAAACGGCGTTATATACGCGTATATATGTATGTATAGATATGATTCAAATNCACGACATGACATTCATACGCATATGCATGATGCTAAAAGTGATTTATTATTTACAGAATTATCCAGACATACAGGTTGAGTCATGTACTCTATATGTCATCCATGTCTCTTATGTATTTATTTATGCGCTTTGCATACTCGGTACATTATTCGTACTGACGTCCCTTTTGCCTGGGGCTGCGTTTCATGCTCGCAGGTCTTGATAGACAGGTCGAGAGCCCTCCAAGTAAGCTATCAGCTCAGCGGAAGATGTTGGTGCACTCCATTTGCTTCGGAGTTTCTTGTTTGGTTAGTATGATTTAGACGTGTAATGTTTGGTATGGCGAGACTCTGTCCCAACCTTTATGACATTTATGTACTCTTAGAGGCTTGTAGACATATGTCGTGTACGTGAAAGATTGTAGGCCTTGTCGGCCTATGTTTTGAGTTTATAAATGAGTATGTTGGCCTATTAGGCTCGTATGTCACGTGTATATGATGATATAATAAGAAAGATACGTTACATTGGTGCTCGGTTGAGTAAGGTACCGGGTGCCCGTCGCGGCCCATCGGTTTGGGTCGTGACAAAAGTGGTATCAGAGCGGTTCTGTCCTAGGGAGTCTACAAGCCGTGTCTAGTAGAGTCTTGTTTATGGGTGTGTCGTGCACCACATTTATAAGCAGGAGGCTACATGGCATTTAGGACTGTCACTCTTTCTTCTTACTCTAGATCGTGCGGTAGAGCTCAGTTGTAAGAACTCACTTTCCTAAACTTCTATTTTCTTCGTAATAAGACAATACCTACATTTAGAAAGACGGTCGGTAAGAGATATAGTTGTGGAAGTGTTGAAGTCAGATGAACTCGATTTTGCATTATGCTTATGATAAGTAAATGTGAGGTCTTCGGTAGGCCAGGCGTGTACTAAAAGGTGTAAGGGTCTTGATAAGGAGTTTTAAGGCAAGAATACTTATCCACTCTTACGGTAAAAAGTAATAACAAAATCGAAAGGTAGACACAAGTTTCAGCAAGTACAAGAAGCAAGGTGAGAAGGGTACGAGGTACCCAGTTAATAAATATTATCATTATTTACCATTCAGGAAAGGAGATATGGGCATTTTGAGTTACCTTCAACAGGGTAGATGTACGTACAATCGACCACACCGATCTCAGTTATGCCCTATGAGAGCAAACATATATAGTTTAATAGAAGGACGGGTTATCACGATCCGGCTGGGATTAGAGTGACCCAAAATATTGGATGGATTGGTGAAGTTAGTTGACATTTCCGAAGGATATTGCAAATGTGCTAATAAATCTCCTTGTGAGACATCCAAATGGTGCACACTAAAATAGTACAGCTAAATATGAGTACTACAAAGATAGAAACTGGAAACCTTGAAGGGATAAATATTACCTTAGTATAGCTCCCGTCCCTAGTAGGGGGAGAATGTTAGGCAGCCCGAAGAGCCAGTAAATGGAGCAAGGGAAGGTAAAACGTGAAAGAATGTCTTGTTAAAGTTTTCAGGATAACGTGATAAATAGAAATATTAGCAGGGAAGTACGAAGAAGGATGATGAAGCATTATGAGTGAGATGTGATACATGGATGGCAATAGTAAAGTGTTACAGAATCTATAGTCAAATGAAGAAAGAGACGGTAGGTGATGGGTCTTAAGACAACAAGAGAGTATAGGCCATAAAGTCATATCTTCACTTCGAAAAATAAGTTCGTGACTCTAACACAACTACCAGAAGGAAAAGTTAGACCCCAGAATAATAGAAACCAATTTGGATCGGTGAACAAGCTAAACTAAACATGAAGTAGGAACTAAGTGAATTGATAATATTCAGTATCATGAGAATTTCAGATTGCATTCCGGCAATAATATAATGGACAACAAAAGAAGATCCATGATGAATTAAGAGAATGGTCATTCAGGAAGATGCTTCCCTAAAGCAAGCAATGTAAGCAAAGTTAAGCTTAAGAGACTGTATGTGCCAGTTACGCTAAGTGTCACCCTCGCGAGTAAGGGAATTTGTCATCCTTGGTAGAGAAGAATTGTCGCAAGGCGAGTAAGGATCATTGATGTTGAGAAACGACGCCAAGGATGAAGAGGTAAAATATATATAGGTAGATCCTCGTGGCTTCAGTCTCAGTACTCCCCTACAAGGGGGAAATATTGTGTGATGTGGCGTTAAGTAAGAATTAAGTGATTCTAGTAATTATGGAATGGTAAAGGAAGAATGCGACAAAAATGAGATTGCACTTATTCAAAGCCTACACGTATGCTGCAATTCCATAACATTATGCAAACACGGTGTCAAGGAGAGGGAGTAAGGGCCCCTACCCGAGATGTTAGTGATAAATAAGGAACCAATGCGAGACGTAAGTTAAGACAAAGGAAATTACTCAAGAAAGATTACACGGTATATTGATATGGGAGTGGGACAACGAGTAGTTAGTAAGTTGATTCAGGAAAGGCCTAGTTATGGCTAGACAAAAGGATACAGACAAATCAATAGATTGTGCAAGATAAACAGAATGAACGCCAACATGGGAAAGTCAGTTCTACAGTTATGACATCATGACATTGAGAAATATTCAGATAAGAGTTGGGATAGAAAAAGGTACCATATGAGTATTGCGAAAAAAAAAGAGAATACCACTCTAAAGGAAGTCAAAATATTAGTTCAGAAGCAACCGTACAAGCACAATGGTGTGGAGGTAAGTAACTATGGGTAATTAGAGGCGAGGAAGAACGTCAAAAAAAAAAAAAATCAATCGGGTATACAATGTAATAAGCTCACATCTTTACAAGAGTCATAGGGTTATCCCTAAGTACTACAATGGGAAACTAGCCGAGGAAATAAGGAAGAAGGCTTCAACCTAAGCATAACGACCTAAAGAGGAAATGCTCGTGTAACAACGGTCTTACAACAACATTGTAAGCACTCCAGAGGAAGTGGCACCTACCGTGGCTAATGAACGGGAAGTAAAATTAAAACTAATATTCGAGATCATACAAGTTGCATAGAAGATTCTGGTATACGTTAGAAGAAAGAATTGATCCCAGGTCATAGACGAAAGATTGAATTGTTAAAGGATTTTATCATGAATATCCCTCAGCTCCTATGAAAGGCTAAAGTAACAACTAATACCAGGACCCGCAGATCGGAATATAGCTTAAGCCTATATAAAGGTTGACTAGAAAGAAGAGGAAACTAAAGGGTTACATCGACTAAGTAAAACATGAGTGGACCAATAGAATATAAACCTCGGGATCACTCCTACATAGCAGATGTATAAGAGATATAATACAGTAGCCATATTTTATAAGTTTCTACGAAGAAGCCAACTGAAGAGTACTAGCCTTATAAGAAGTGCTCCTACTTGGATTGTGCATGCACTAGCAGTGCAGGTATTATAATAGAGCTTCAAGTTATGGACGTGAATTATACCTATGTGGAAGGGAGGTCCTGAAAGAGATAAAAGACATGATGCAAGATTTTAAAGTAAGTAAGGTAAAGGGAACAACGTATGAGATACTCAAATGCAGAAGGCTATGAATAGTCCATACTTCAGACAAAAGGCTGGAAGCATGGGGATTCAATATCCAGAAATGACGACAACGTCGTCAGTGGCATATCTTCCAGCCTATGGTTTCTAAGTACCGAAAAGTCTAATAAGAGATTAAAGAAGGTTTATAGACGGTGTGATATCTTGCGTGATGTTCCAGAACGACATAAGGTAATATATGACACAAGCAAGTTGAAAGGTTGCAAGTAATATAAATAGATATGTGTAGGTCGCAAGCTATTTTATGGTGAAGCAATAAGGTTCTAGAAAATAGGAGTAAGGATAAGAAAGGGAGAGCTAGAAGGTAACAAAAATGGATAAGTCCTCAGATTAAGCCTATGAAAACAAGAAGAGCAGACGGTTTCTATAAGATATACAAAGCTCACTATAACCTGAATGAACTCAAACGAGTCTAAGGCTAATGGAATTTAGAAGAGATGGAGAGATACACTGATAGTACAATGAGGGCATAATTGTGATAGATAAATGACAACGTTTGGGCCTTCGATTGAGTAATGATTTGAAGAGGATTTCCTGAGTTGTACATGATTACCATGTAAGGTGAGTAATATTGGGATGCTATAAAATACGGCTATGGAAGTATAGTATCGCCCATAGGTGGATAAATCTATTTACCCCAGATATCCTTGATGAGATGTGAGCCCTAGCAGCAGTGTTACATAAGAGATCAAGTTATCAGTGGTAGATGATGAATCAACATTAAGGTGAATCAACAATAGATAGATGGAAGTTCAACAATATGAGATGAAATTAGACCACCAGTATTAAGGCTAAACAACGAGAGTAACTTGGAGTTCGTTGCAGACCTCAGTAATGATAAATCGAATAAGAGTTATGGTATAATATGACCTACGTAGATGCGGTAAAGATTCAGGTCTATGAAATAAGATATAGCAATATTCGCAAGTTCTACAAGGTACCGCGAGATTAGTAAGAAAGACATCATATTAAGTTCTGTATATGTTTAAAAGTAAGGCCTACAATTGGCTAACAACTGGAGGAAATAAAAAAGACGCATAAGCGCACTTACAAGGTCAGAGTCGTACAAGCTGCATGATAGAAGGTAGCAACAATTACGAGACCGAAAGGATTCCGACCATAAGTCGTGGGGGTGAGAAAGAGGTCTAAAAGGGGGGAGTGCCCTGGCCTTTGGATTTAATCGCAGAACAGCTTCCTAGATGTCAAGGAGAGTAATAAAGTATTCGGAAGACATAGGCTACGAAAATGATGAGTGCATCAGTCAACATCCGAGGACGAATGTTCCAAAGGGGTAAATGATGTTACACCCCACATTTTCATACGTGAAAGTGCGCCATAAATAAATTAATGACAACTCGGAAATGAGATGTTACAACCCGCATTTTCGTACGATAAAATTTCGTCGTAAGTAAATCGACAAAAGTTCTGGAATGAGATTATTGTGGAATTATAAGTGTTATGTTATTTCAAACAAGTGATGAGTAAATTTGTGAAGGTGAGAAGGTAAGTAAATAGAAGAAAATGAATTTCATCGAAATTTGGTATTTTGGGATAAAATTTGGGCCGAGCATTAATACCCGATATTTATAAACTAGTACCATACAAGGTACCACATGTCCATGATATTAAAGTGTATAAAGTATATTAAGAATGAGTAAAATTTTAAGTAATTTAAGACAATTCTTAATTGTGCGGGTAATTAATTAATTACTAGATAATGAGACATTACCTAGTTACTTAATAAGCGGATAAAGATTAACATTTTCCATCCACCCCACGTGGCAGCAAGTGGCTAATACAATAAATTACTAAGATTCATTTGGTATTAGGTGGAAAGCTAATGAAAGGGTTTCAAGACACATCAATTCCATAACTTTTAATACAAAATAAATTGCAACCTTAGACAAATATTTAAGAACGTTCCATCAATATTACAATTCATATATGAGCTTTGCTCATAAGTAACATGAATCTTTACCATATTTGGTGATTAGGGTCATTTGCTCATTTTGAATAGGTGAGAACGTGTATAAAGGGTCATTTGCTCATTTTGATTAGGTAAGAATGTGATATGATAAAAAGACTATCCTAGTTGAATCGCCAACAACAGTAGGTTTTGAGTCCTCCATGTCCCATGCTAGAAAAGGCTCCATTTGACCTCCAACGTCAATTATCAAACTCTGATAGTATCCCCATTCCACTTCATGACAACACGTCGGAGCATCAGGTGTCAACTATTCCTTCATATGATAATGCTACAGTATGATTCTTGTATTCCTTAGAATGAAGATTTGTCCAAATTAAACATTGTACTTAGAGGTTGAATGCTATCTAAAGGAGTACGGTGCAACTTTTTTCAAGAATATCATACGGAATTTTCCCTACTTCAGGTATGTTAAGGCTATCCCTTCTTTCTTTTGGCATGATCCTTACGATACAAATGAAATGAGTAAATGCACAAATTCCATAAATTACTCTATTCATAAAAATACTAGGGGTGTCTATATTCTTGATTCCCCATGTGAATTATTATTATCTTCTATTCATGGGTCCCAGAAAAATAGGTATTTGATAATGTTTATCCGAAAGGCATATTGATTTCTATGGCATTCTGAGAAAATCTTATTAACGTATTTCTTATGCATTTCATGCATTAATACATGTACATTGACCCATGACTCAGACGGCGTTATATACGTGTATATATGTAAATATATGTATATGGGATATGGGAAAGGGTTACGGCGTTATATACGCACCACCACTTGATCAACTGGTATATGATGATGATGTTGTCCACATTGGCTGAAATATGATTCAAACGGCGTTATATACGCGTATATATGTATGTATATATATGATTCAAATGACGTTATATACACGTATATATGTATGTATATATATGTATATAGGATATGGGAAAGGTTATGGCGTTATATACGCACCACCACCTGATCAGCTGGTATATGATGATGAT
>MDKH01076598.1:0-26220 GCA_005239495.1 Nicotiana undulata | reverse complement strand
CAATTGAAAAATACTAATTTTAGCACAAAACCCGAAATTAGCCAAAACCCGACCCCCGGGCCCACGTCTCGGAACTCGACAAATTTTATACCAAAATGTTCATGATCATCTCACAAGTCCGTACATATAAAGAACTCTAAAATCGGGGTCGTTTGACCCCTCAAATCATCCCTAAAAGGTCTCATATTCTGAAGCCCTAATTCCATCTTTTTCTACTGATTTTCATAAATTAAACATTGTTAATAAGGTCTTTAATCACACACAATCGAATTAATAAGTCCAAAATGCTTACCTCAACGAAGAACAATGATTTTCCCTCTTCAAAATCGCCTCAAAGCTCTCTTTCCGTACAAAAATGGTGTAAAAATAGGTTATGATCGCGGAGGGTTTAATTTAATACTGTCCAGGGGTTTCCGCACCTGCGGTCAAGTTCCCTCACCTGCGGTCCCCTAACCGCACCTGCCACCTTCCCCGCACCTGCGGAGCCTCGTCTGCTCCTGCTGTCCCGCACCTGCGGTCAAACTTCCGCAGGTGCGGTTACACCAGCACCGACCGCTGAAGCTGCATTTTACCAACTTCAAAACTTCCGTTAATCACCCGAAATCAATCCCGAGCCCCTCGGACCCCAATCAATTATACCAACACATCGTAAATGATCATTCAAACTTAGTTTCACCCTCGGACGGGTCTAGAAACATACCTGGAGTCTCAAACAAATGAGGATATTTGCTCTGCATCTCCCGCTCGGTCTCCCAAGTAGCCTCCTCCACTGGCTGACCTCTCCACTGTACTTTCACTGAAGCTATATCCTTGGACCTCAACTTTCTGACCTCGCGAGCCAAAATTGCTACTGGCTCTACCTCATATGACATATCACCCTCGAGCTGAACTGTGATGAAGTCTAACACATGAGACGGGTCACCAACATATTTCCTGAGCATCGACACATGAAATACCGGATGGACACTCGACAAGCTGGGCGACAAAGAAAGTCTATAAGCCACCTCTCCAACCTTCTGAAGTACCTCAAAAGGGCTAATGAACCATGGACTCAGCTTTCCTCTCTTTCCGAAACTCATAACACCCTTCATGGGTGATACCTTCAGCAGTACCTTATCACCTTCCATAAATGACATATCCCGGACCTTCCGGTCCGCGTAACTCTTCTGCCTAGACTGCGCCGTGCGAAGTCGCTCCTGAATTAACTTCACCTTCTCCAACGCATCCTGAATCAAATCTGGGCCCAATAACTTAGCCTCGCCAGGCTCGAACCAACAACCCGGAGATCTACACCTCCTACCATATAAATCCTCATACATGGCCATCTGAATACTGGACTGGTAGATGTTATTATATGCAAACTCCGCTAGTGGCAGAAACTGATCCTATGGACAACCAAAATCAATCACACAAGCCCGTAACATATCCTCAAAAATCTGAATAGTCCGTTCCGACTGCCCGTCGGTCTGAGGATGAAATGCAGTGCTCAACTCTACATCAGTACCCATACCTCTCTGTACGGCCTCCAAAACTGAGATGCGAACTGAGTACCTCTGTCAGAAATGATAGAAACCGGAACTCCATGCAGCCGGACAATCTCCTTAATATAAATACCAGCTAACTGCTCTGAAGTATAAGTAGTACTGACAGGAATGAAGTGCGCGGACTTGGTCAATCTATCCACAATGTCCCAAATAGCATCAAAACCCTTCGAAGTCCGTGGAAGCCCAACTACAAAGTCCATAGTGATCCGCTCCCACTTTCACTCCGGAATATCTAACCTCTGAAGTAATCCACCCGGTCTCTGGTGCTCATACTTGACCTGCTGGCAGTTGAGACACCATGCTACATACTCTACAATATCTCTCTTCATCCGCCTCCACCAATACTGTTGTCTCAAATCCTGATACATCTTCGCGGCACCCGGATGAATAGAATACCACGAGCTGTGAGCCTCTGCTAATATCAACTCCCGAATCCCTTCCACATTGGGCACACAAATACGGCCCTATATCCTCATAACGCCGTCATCACCAATAGTCACATCCCTGGCATCACCTCGACGGACCCTATCCTGAAGAACTAATAAGTGTCGGTCATCATACTGGCGAGCTCTAATCTGATCATAAAGAGAAGACCGGGAAGCCATGCTAGCTAATACCCGCGGAGGGTCTGACAAATCCAATCTCACCAACTTACCCGCTAAAGCCTGAACATCAAGTGCTAAAGGTCATTCTGCTGCTGAAAGGTAAGCTAGACTCCCCAAACTCTCGGCTCTACGACTCAAAGCATCGGCCACTACATTGGCTTTCCCCGAATGATACAAAATAGTAAGATCATAATCCTTGAGAAGCTCTAACCATCTCCTCTGCCGCAAATTCAAATCCTCCTGCCTCAGCAGATACTGCAAGTTACGATGATCAGTGAAAATCTCACACTGTACCCCATACAAGTAATGCCGCCAAATCTTTAAGGCATGAACAGTGGCAGCTAACTCAAGATCGTGCACTGAATAATTCTTCTCGTGCACCTTCAACTGTCTCGACGCGTAGGCAATCACCCTACCGTCCTGCATCAATACCGCTCCCAAGCCAACTCTAGAAGCATCACAATAGACTGTGTAAGAACCCGAACCAGTAGGCAAAACTAGTACCGGAGCTGTGGTCAATGCTGACTTGAGCTTCTGAAAGCCCTCCTCACACTCATCAGACCATCTGAATGGAACCCTTTTGGGTCAACCTTGTCAAAAGCGAAGCAATAGAAAAGAGTCCTTCCACAAAACGACGACAATATCCCGCCAGACCAAGGAAACTCCGAATCTCCGTAGCTGAGGACGGTCTGGGACAACTCTGCACCGCCTCTATCTTCTTCGGATCAATCTGAGTACCCTCACTAGACACCACGTGCCCCAAGAAAGCTACTGAACCGAGCCAAAACTCACACTTGGTGAATTTTGCATAAAGCTTCTCCTCCCTCAACCTCTGTAACACAATCCTCAAGTGCTGAGCATGTTCGAGAATAAACCAGGATGTCATCAATGAACACAATGACGAACGAATCAAGGTAAGGCTGAAACACACTGTTCATCAATTGCATGAACGCGGCTGGGGCATTGGTCAACCCAAATGACATAGCAAAAAACTCATAATGACCATATCTGGTCCTGAAAGCAGTCTTCGGAATGTCAGAATCCCGAATCTTCAACTGATGATATCCAGACCTCAAGTCAATCTTGGAGAACACCCTAGCTCCCTGAAGCTGATCAAGCAAGTCATCAATACGAGGTAAAGGATACCAGTTCTTCACCGTAACCTTATTCAGCTGTCTATAATCAATACACATACACATGGAGCCATCTTTCTTTTTCACAAACAACATCGGTGCACCCCAAAGTGACACACTAGGCCGAATGAACCCCTTATCTAAGAGTTCCTGAAGCTGCTCTTTCAATTCTTTCAACTCCGCTGGTGCCATGCGGTAAGATGGAATAGAGATAGGCTGAGTCTGGCACCAGGTCAATACCAAAATCAATATCCCTGTCAGGTGGCATGCCTAGCAGGTCTGCAGGGAATACATCCGGAAAGTCACGGACTACAGGAACAGAATCAACAGAAGGGGTCTCACTACTAACATCCCTGACAAAAGCAAGATAAGATTCACACCCTTTCTCAACCATACACTGAGCCTTCAAATAAGAAATCACTCTGCTAGGTACATGCTCTATAGACCCTCTCCACTCAACTTTCGGAACTCCGGGGATAGCTAAGGTCACGGTCTTAGCGTGACAATCAAGGATAGCATGACATGGGGATAACCAATCCATGCCCAGAATTACATCAAAATCGACCATACTGAGTAACTTCAAGTTCACTCGGGTCTCCAGACCCCCAATAGATATAAGACACGACCGGAACACACGGTCCACAATAATAGTATCGCCCACCGGAGTCGAAACATGAACAGGCGTAACTAAAGACTCACAGGGCATATTCAGAAAATGAGCAAAATAGGATGAGACATAAGAGTACGTGGAACCAGGGTCAAATAAAGCCAAAGCATCACTGTGAAAAACTAAAATAGTACCTGTAATCACCGCATCTGAGGCCATAGCATCAGGCCTAGCCGGAAGTGCATAAATACGTGGTTGACCTCCACCTGATCAACCTCCCCCTCTAGGGCGGCCTCTAGCTGCCTGGCCACCACCCCTGGTTGCCTAGGTAGGTGGTGAAGTGACTGGGGCTGAAGCCGATGGCTGAACCCTCTGCTGAGATGAACTACTAGGACGACGGGGAAACTGCCTCCACTCATGTCCGAACTCTCCACACTCATAACAACTACCTGGAACTGGAGAGGAAAACTGACGAGAACCCCTGCCACCATAATAACCACCGGACGGACCACGCATAGAAGAACCCTGATAAGATGATGCTCGGGCAGAGCTCTGAGCTGGAAGGGCACTAAAAGATGAACGTCCCTAATGAGAACTGCGAGGACCCTGCCCCGAAGATACACCACTGTAAGCTGGGCGAACTGGTTGTGGAGGTCTAAATGGACGACCTCTGCTGTGCTAAAACTGCCCTCTAGAAGGGGCACCACTGAAGCTACCTGATCCCCGAGGCCTCTTGACCTCCCTCTCCTCACGCTCCTGTCTACGAACTGACTCAATGTCCCGAGCAATGTCAACTACCTGCTCAAATGTAGCTCCAGACACTCTCTCTTTGGTCATCAAGATCCGAATCTGATAAGTAAGACCATATACAAACCTCCTAATCCTCTCCCTATCATTAGGGACAAACTCAGAAGCATGTCTGGCCAACTCGGAAAACCTCATCTCGTACTGAGTAACTGATAACTCTCCCTGGCGTAGCTGCTCAAACTACCTGCGTTGTTCCTCTCTATGGGACTGAGGAACATACTTCTCCAAAACGATCATAGAGAACTGCTGCCAAGTGAGTGTTGCTGAACCAACCGGCCTACGCCTCTCGAATGACTCCCACCAAGTAAAAGCATCACCAGCAAATTGAAATGTAGCAAATGAGACCCCACTAGTCTCCAAAATACCCACAGTACGCACTATCCTCTGGCATTTATCCAGACAACCTTGGGCATCCTCACCCTCTGTGCCACTGAAAGTCAGAGGCTTAAGCCTGCTGAACCTCTCCAGCCTACACTGCTCATCCTCGGGCATAGCTGGAACCACATAGTCCTGAACTGGGGCAACCAGCTGAGCTGGGGCTGCTCCTGGTGTCTGAATATCCCGTACAACCTGCTCAGGTGTCGGGGCAGCTGGAGTCTGATTGCCTCCCCCGGCTTGAGCTGCAGTGGCAGTAGTGGACATAGCAACTGCTTGAGCTAAACTGGAACACACCATCAATATCTGAGCCAGGGTCTCCTGAAGACCCGGAATAACAATAGGCATTGCCGGTGCCTGAGCCTGTCCCGCTGGAGCTCCCTCGGCGGGAACCTGATCCTGGATAATAGGGGGATCCTGTGGTACTGTCCCCGCTGCTGCACGGGCTGGTCCCCTAACTCCACCACGGCCTCGACCCCTTGTGGGTCTGGCTGGTGTCTGGTCACCCTGATCGGTAGTGCGTGTCCTCACCATCTGTGAGAGAATGAAATAACATGCGTTTAGATTTCAAGAACCAATAGAATGGCACGAAAGAGTTCAAGAAAATGAGATTTTTTCTAAGAGTTTTGTAGCCTCTCGAAGATAAGTACAGACGTCTCCGTACCGATCCGCAAGACTCTGCTAAACCTGCTCATGACCGTTGAGTCTTATGTAACCTAGAGCTCTAATACTAACTTGTCACGAACCCAAATCCTAACAGGTCGTGATGGCGCCTAACGTGGAACTAGGCTAGCCAACCATCACATTACTACGCATTTATTCTATTATAATAATTCACGAATCAATAATAAGCAGCAAACAAGCATAAAATAAATTGTTTAAGTCTTAACACTCCAATAATAGTCTAAACAACTCTCCCAAGACTGGAGTCAACATGGTCACGAGCATCTACGAAATAAAACTAGCTCTATTAATGTCTTAAACAAAAGTCTAGTAATGAAATGCTAAAACTAAATAAGGAAGGGAAATGGCAAAGCTGCGGACGCTGAACAACTACCTCGAAATCCCGTAAGCTACTAAGTACGAACGATGATAGCTACTGCGCCGAACCGGTACCTGGATTTGTGTAAAGAGGCACAGGGAGTAATGATGAGTACGCCAACTCAGTAGTAATGAAAATAAATCACAGTATGAGAAATACGAAATTCACATCACAGATACACCAATTCACAAAAATAGTAAAAACACCAAGTCACCATAAAGTATTCATCAAATACATAAGTTCGAAAACCAATTTCCAGAAATCCTTTGAAGCAAGTATAATTTCAATATATCTCAGTAAAACTCTCAGTAAAAAAAAATCAGTTTGAAAAATGAAGTGAATCGTAGTTAAAAACTCAGTAAAATTATCATAAATCTGCCCCTCGGGCCATAATCATTTCTCATAACAATTTCCCTCAGCACCTCACCATCACTCAGTATCATCCCATCAGGCAACCTCACAGTCACTCAGTATCAGCCCATCAGGCAACCTCACAGTCACTCAGTATCAGCCCCGCGGACATCACTCGCACTCAATAGGTACCTGCGCTCACTGGGGGTGTGTACAGACTCCGGAGGGGCTCCTACAGCCCAAGCGCTATAAACAAGCCACATCATGGCATAAATCACTCTCAGGCACTCGGCCTCTCTCATATCATAACATCCTCACAACATTGGCCCTCGGCCTCACTCAGTCAGACACTCTCAGCATGCCACTCGGGCCATGAATAAAACGGGGTTCTCGACCCAAAATAGTATTTCATTTCAAGAAATAGTAATATTATCAAATAAGAGTGTCAACAATTTCACAAAAAAAAACTGAGTGTATAATCATAGTTTCAAAGTAGTGAGAATATCAGTAAAATAGCCCCCAAGGGGTTAAAATAGATCGGCACTAGGCCCCAAACATGGATTACATCCCAAGTATAACAAAACATAGTAATACTAATAACCATATGCTTTAAAAGCGGTTTTGCAACTCAATAGTTGCCCAAAAAGGAACATTTTTCCAATTTTCAAATTCGTGCGCGCCCCACACTCGTCATCCAGTGTGTGCGTCACTCCAAATCCTTGAAAGGATGTAAAGTCCGAGGTTTCATACCCTCAGGACAGGATTTAAAGACATTACTTACCTCAAACTAGCCCGAAAAGCTACTCTGCAACACGCTTGCCTCTCGAACCAACTTTCGAGTGCTCCAGATCTATAAAGATCAGATTTTTCTCATCAATTATGCTAAGGGAATGAATTCCAATTGAAAAATACTAAACTTAGCACAAAACCCGACCCCCGGGCCCAAATTTTATACCAAAATGTTCATCATCATCTCACGAGTCCGTACATATAAAGAACTCTAAAATCGGAGTTCGTTTGACCCCTCAAATCATCTCTAAAGGTCTCATATTCTCAAGCTCTAATTCCATCTTTTTCTACTGATTTTCATAAATTAATCATTGTTAATAAGGTCTTTAATCACACACAATCGAATTAATAAGTCCAAAATGCTTACCTCAACGAAGAACAATGATTTTCCCTCTTCAAAATCGCCTCAAAGCTCTCTTTCCGTACAAAAATGGTGTAAAAATAGGTTATGATCGCGGAGGGTTTAATTTAATACTGTCTAGGGGTTTCCGCACCTGCGGCCAAGTTCCCGCTCCTGCGGAACCGCACCTGCGACCTTCCCCGCACCTGCAGAGCCTCGTCCGCTCCTGCTGGCCCGCACCTGCGGTCAAACTTCCGCAGGTGCGGTTACACCAGCACCAGCAGCTGAAGCTGCATTTTACCAACTTCAAAATTTCCGTTAATCACCCGAAATCAATCCCGAGACCCTCGGGACCCCAACCAATTATACCAACACATCGTAAATGATCATTCAAACTTAGTTTCACCCTCGGAACACCAAAACTAACATCAAAACACCAAAATCAGATCGGATTCAAGCCTAAGAACTTTGAAATTTCTAAATCCACCAACGATGCCGAAACTATCCAAAACAACTCCGATTGACCTGAAATTTTGCAGACGTACCCAAAATGACATTAGGAACATGTTCCAACTTCTGAATTCCATTCCGACCCCGATATCCTATTTTCCACTGCCGACCGGAAATCACCAAAAACTAACTTTCGCCAATTCAAGCCTAATTCTACACCGGACATCACAAAAATATTCTGAACACACTCCTAAGTCCAAAATCACCTAACGAAGCTATCCGAACCATAAAATCCGCATTCCAAGGTCGTATACCAATAAGTCAACTCTCAGTTGACTTTTCCAACTTTAAGGCTATTTTTAAAGACTAAATGACTAAACTCTCACTACAACCATTCCGATTCCAAGCCTACCAACTCTAACACATCATAACCAGTATAACCAACCTATGACGAGTCAATAACAATAATCATAATGGAGGTTCTACGCAACGACAGACCGGATCGTTACACAAAATTGCTTTTATCCATCCCAAACTTCTGCAGTACCTCTAATGCATATTTCTTTTGAGTGATAAAAATTCCATCTGATCTTTGATAAACTTCCAAACCAAGGAAATATCTCATTCTTCCCAGATCAGTCATGTCAAACTCATGCTTCATGGAACCTTTAAATTCGGCAAGTATTAACTCATCATTGCCGGTAAATATAAGATCATCAACATATAAACTTACAATTAGTATTTTTCCATCTTTACTAGTCTTGATGAACAATGTATGCTCGTAGTCACACTTTTCAAAACCTTCCTTCATGAAATAGGCTTCTATGCGGCTATACCAAGCTCGCGGCGCTTGCTTAAGCCCATAAAGTGCCTTTTTTAGCTTATATACTTTCTGTTCATTTCCCTTCTGCACATAACCACAAGGTTGTTCCACAAAAATATTTTCATGCAATTCTCCATGTAAAAATGCGAACTTTACATCTAGCTGGTACAGAGCCCATCCTCTTAGAGCTGTAAGCGCAATTACCAATCGAATTGTGTCCGTACACGCCACATGTGCAAATACTTCAGTATAGTCTACCCCATGTTGTTGGGCATACCCCTTCACAACAAGCCTAGCCTTGTATTTATTTACTTCTCCATTTTCATCAAATTTAGTTTTATAAATCCACTTAACTCCAAAATGTTTTTCCTCCTTCAGGCAAATCTATTAATTCCCATGTACCATTTTTTTTCTATTGCTTCCATTTCGACGTCCATGGCATGCCGCTACTTTTCACTATTCACGACATCTTCATAGTAAATAGGATTTGTATTAGTGGCTGCAAACATAACCATATCACTTTCTTCTTCGGAGATGGCGTCACATGTTTCATAGTCTTGCATCCAAATCGGTGGTAGCCTAGTACTTTGCTGTATCGAAGTAGAGGATTGATGGTTTGAAGACAACGGGTCAGAGGAAGGTAGTATTTCCTCTGTTTCTTCCGAACCCGGTTCATTATCTTCCCTTATCTCGGTAACAGTAACTGGTTGAGCTGCTTCCTCTTCACGTTGAGCTTCTTCCTCGTCATGTTCATCCCATTCCAGGTCACGCATAATTTCTTTTTCATGCTTATTATCCCAATCCCAGCTCATGTCTTCTTCAAACACGACATCCCTGCTTATAATGATCCTTTGTGAAATTGGATCATAAAGTCTATAAGCTTTTGATTGCTCACTGACTCCCAACAAAATACAACACAAACTCTTGTCATCTAGCTTTGATATAGTATTATCAGGCACATGAACATGAGAAAGGCAGCCATAAACTCTAAAGTACTCAACTGAGGGCTTATATCCACTCCATGCTTCCTCTGGTGTCTTATCTTTTACTGCCAATGTCGGACTCCGATTCAAGACATGGACTGTCCATTTGACTCCTTCAGGCCAAAAGGTCTTGGGAAGTTTCTTCTCTGATAGCATGCTACGGACCATATTCATAATAGTTCTATTCATTCGCTCCACGACCCCATTTTGTTGTGGTATGTATGGAGTTGTCAATTGTTTCTTTATTCCATTCTCATCACAAAAGTTAGAGAATTCTTGTGAAGTGAATTCTCCTCCCCGATCTGTACGAAAGCTTCTAATAAAAGAATTCGTCTCTTTTTCAACGTGAGTCTTAAATCTTTTAAAAATACCAAAGGCTTCAGACTTCTCAGTCAATAAATAAACCCATAATTTTCTTCTAAAATCATCAATGAATGTGAGCAGATACCTTTTTTTGCTGTTAGATATAGGCTTGATCAGACCACAAATATCAGCGTATATTAGTTGTAGAACTTGTGAAGCTCTCCAATTGCTCTTCTTTGGTAATGGATCACGTTGTTTCTTTCCCACCAAACAGTCTTTGCATAGTTTCATAGGAGACTTGAGTTGCGGCAAACCATGCACCATGCCTTTTTGCTGAAGAATCTGTAATCCTTTAAAGCTTAAGTGCCCATACCGACAATGCCAAAGTTGCACTGCATCTTCAGTAATAGTATTGAAACAAGCGGATTCTATAGGTTTAGATACAACATGCATGACAAACATCCTGTTTGAAGTCATTTGTGTCTCCATAGTTAAATCTTTGTCGGGATGATACACCTTACATAGACCGCGTTGAAACAAAACATCAAGGCCCTTTTCTTGTAGTTGTCCAATACTCAATAGATTATTTTTGAGTTCTGGTACATAAAACACACTTGTGATAACCTGTGTTGTTTCTTTCACCTGAAGCCTTATATTTCCCTTTCCTATTACACTCAAGCTTAAATTATTACCCAACTTCACTGAATCTCTAAAACTTTCATCAAAATCGAAAAAATATTCCATCTTTCCGCACATATGATTACTGCATCCTGAGTCAAGAAATCATGTGTCTTCATTCTTAGCATCACCTGAATCAACATACGCCATCAACAACATCTCTCCTTGAGTTTCTGCATAATTGGCCATTTTTTCCTTTTGTGAACACTCCCATTGAAAATGTCCAAGCCTGTGACAGTTGTAACACTCCACTGTAGCTTTGTCAAATCTGCCTCTTCCCCTTCCACGACCTCCCCTTCCAAAGCCTCGACCTCTTCCACCATATTGTTCTCCATGAGCAATCTTTAAGGCTTGTTCATCCCCAACTGGAGAGCTCATACGTTGTTCATGCACAAGCAGACTGCTTTGCAACTCATCAATAGTTATCGTGCTTGTATCTTTGGATTCCTCAATGGAACATACAACATAATTGAACTTGGGAGTCATGGATCTCAAGATCCTTTCCACGACCCCTGCATCTCCCTTGTCTTCACCATTTGCTTTTAACTTGTTAGCAATGGTGAGAGTTCGAGCAAAGAACTCATTCACGGTTTCCCCTACTTCCATGTGCAGAATTTCAAACTCTTTGCGAAGAGCTTGCAATTGCGCTCTCTTAACTCGTGTATTACCCTGATGTTTTTGCTTCATAGAATCCCATATATCCTTTGCGGTATCCTTTCTCAGAATTGTTTCTAAGACTAGACGATCTAATGCTTGAAACAGAAAGTTCTTTGCTTTCAAGTCTTTCAATCTTTGATCATCAATGTTCTTTTTCTGTGCATCCGTCATACCTTCTGTTGCTTCAGGAATTCCATCCTCCACGAGGCCCCAGTATTCCTTTGATCGCTGGAAATTCTCCACAAGCATCGCCCAAAGATCATAGTACCCATCAAACTTCAGTACTGTCGGTTGGACAAAGGAACTCTCTGTTGTCATATTTGGATTGCCAAACCTTAGAAGACTGCGACTTCTAACGTCGTGACAAGACTCTGATACCAAATGTTGAAAAACAAATAAAACTTATGCAGAGAGAAGAAATATGGAGGAGGAACTCGATAATTTTATTAAAGCGAACTTGGCTATATATAGCCTTACATAACCAACGTCTAAAAGCTAAAACTATGTTTTCTATAGTCTAACAAATTCTAATGACGTGAGGAACTCTGCAAACACAGAACTCTAATAACATTAGGAAGCTAAACACTAAAAGACTCCTTACACTGACTGGGTTGCCACATTTGTGAAATTGTAATGCACGTGCTATGATTCAATGGTCGAAAGTGTTTATTAGTTCACTTATACTCAAGTTTAAGTGTCCATAAGAGAACTTTGAAAGTTTATTTACCGGGATGACAATCATGTGCAGGTTTAACTGGCCATGAGACCTTTTTGCCTTTCATTATCTATTCTTCATTTCTTGGACACAACAATGACGTGATTATTATGAACATTCTACTCAATATAGTATCAATACTCTCTAGTGGGAGGACAAATATTGGTAAAAGGTATCCCGCACACTTTGTGATTACACCAAAATAATAAATGCAAATGTTTATCTCTCATACGCACATTTGTCACCTCACCATATATTCTCATTTTAATTTATAACTACTAAGGTTAAATTGTTTGGTTTGATGTAAACATTGGGTGCGGGTAAAGTATTTACCGACGAAGAACCCTCTTGAAGAGGCTTCACTATGTGTATGCTTCACATTTTAAAGTTGTCTGATGAATGCTAGTTGTTATAAGTGGCGGCAAAATTATTTTTATAGCAGAAACTATTATTTGGTTCTTCAAATAAAGTTGCTGATATACATGGCACATGTGATAGCAATCAGTAGAAGACATAATGCACTTAACTCTGCAACCTCCTATCGTTGGATTTTTCTTATGTAAAAGATTATTTTGATCTCCTAGATACTGAAGCGTGCGATCATCTTACCTAAAAGTTTAAACAAGTGATCACATAATTCAATGTGGTATCCGACCAAGGAGAGATTTTGGATTCGGATTTCACCACCATTATTAAAAAGGACGTTGATGTGTTTGGGCCATGAAAAGAATTAGACTCACGACTCACGAGTAATGCGACGTGTTGAAGAAATAAAAATCACCTCTTTACCTTCCACAATTTAGGTAGATGGTTCAAATCCCAGATTAGAAGTAGATAGCAAAAAAAACAATTAGCTTATTGGACTAATTATTTTTGTGTGCTATCTACTTTGGGAAAAAGAAAAGCAAAAGAAAAAGAAATGTAGAACCAGAGTGGTTAAATGGAAGTACCATGAACTACAAATCTTTATAGAATTAAAAGTTTTTTAGGGATAATTTATAGACGACCTCTTAAACTTGTCAAAAAATTTCATTTCAACACTTTATTTGAGAATCAGACCTACTAAACACCTCATGTCAAAAATACACCTATTGAACAAAATGTAGTACCATGAATTTTGTGTCACACTTTTCAGTTTTCAAAATATGGATGCTCTATTCTGTTGACATTCTATGGCCTATTTTTGCTCCCCAGTAGTTTCAAGTCTAATTAGTTCAAGCAAAACTTGCACAAAATTTTATACCATTCTAAGTACTAAAGATAATTAATATGAACTAAAACTTCAACCGAATAAAACCAACGCATTTTTTCACTCCAGTTTAGAAAAACAGATTTAGTTGCCGTATATGCAGCATATATATTCGGTAACCATTCCTTGTATATATCACTAGAATTTGTCAATTTATCCCTTTCTTTTCTCCCACCAAGTTTTGAATTTTATTCGAGTGGCTATGAAACCCCAATTGAACAAAAGTTCTATTACTCGCTCCACTTCACTTTGTTCGGCGCTACTTCCTTATTGGTCCGATCAAAAAAGACTAAGAGGGTGTTTGGATTGGCTTTTATGCTGGTCAAATCAACTTTTAAGCCTTTTTTAGTTTTTTTAGTGTTTGGCAAAATAAAAAAGTGCTTAAAATAAGTTTAAAACTACTTAAAACAAGCAAAAAAAAAAAAAGCTGGGCAATCCCAACTTATTACTTTTTGGCTTAAAAGCTATTTCTACTGAAAAATTACTTTTTTTAAGCCAATTCAAACGGACTCTAATACATTCCTATATTTATTCAGTTCGGACTGTATTTATTATACGTTGGAGATAAACTAAAAGATGAGTATATATATCTGTATATGGTACAGTAGATAAGGTTGACGAGAGTCCAGCAACTACATAACTATGAGATATACATAGTCAAGAACAATATTTTTAGTTGCAACGAGATCAATTAATATTGTCTAACACTTAAGAAGGCTGAGTTTTTTTATATAGGCGCCACTAGTAGTGACAAACGGACAGATCAAGTTGGATATGGGCGGATCGAAAATGGGTAATCCAAAGAAGAATTAATCCAAATAGTCGTTCATCCAACCACTTAAACTAAAAATAGCTAGTTGAAGTATAATATATGCATAATTTATATATTATATGTGTATTGTTGTGTATAATCAATGTATAATCTATATATATGACTAGAAAAAGTAAACAATGAATATTGTATATGTCGAAATAAAGCATAAGGAATGAGTCAGTCAAGGTCAACCAAGAAGCAGTAAGGTTTGTGGTCGAGATGTCAACAACGGACGAGATCGAATACCATTAGCAGAGTCGTAACGACTAGTTTTCAAAATGGAATATTAAAGAGAATATTCTAGCGGATAGTCTCTTCTCTTGTACTATTAGGGGTATGTCTCATATATATATATATATATATATATATATATATAAAGAAAAAGAGACAGTCATGTAGGGCATGTAACATTTTATTTTTGATAAGAACACTTTTGATAAATGATTTTCTCTCTCTTATAAAGATACAAACACTACCTTTTCATTAAGATTCTTGTTCATATTATTCCATACTTTTTCATCAGATCCGAGAACAATTCGAACATTCGAGGATTTATCTATCACTCATCATTGTCAGGGGTGACAATCATCTAGCTCATCCTTTATTGGGTGAATCACTTTTCATATTTACTTAAATGCCATTAAATGTTATTTATTGTTAGTTCTCCCCCATCATTGTCAGGGGTGACAATCATTTAACCCATTATTATACAAACTTAAATATTTTAGCCGAAAGTCATACTTTTTTGGTCAAACAATTTGGCATCGTCTGTAGGGATTTCCTAGTTAAATTTTTAGTTTCTTCTGGATCTATAGCTAACACGGATCACTAACATAAAAAAAAACAAGAACACGATCTCCTTTCTTTGTGTGCGTGAATCCCATATGGCAGGTAACAAAGAAGAAATGTCCAGAATAATAAGTGACCTCCCACATGAACGTCATCAATGAGAGCTGTGAAACAACAGATGGAGACGCAACGCCCAATGCCTCCCCAAGACAGGATGGGTCACCACACCTCACTACACCATCACAAAATCTCTTGGTAAGAGAGCCTCCACATCTGTGGTGGAGGAGACGCCACCAGCTGTAAAAAACTCCTTGAGGCTTGGCTAACTAATACACTAACTAACATCCTCCATAAGCTCACTCATGACACAGTTATAGAAAACGCGAGGAAATGCATTATACAACCAGCAGACGAGCAACACAACTAATTCCCTCCTCCTCCAACGACTTGTATCACTCACAATGTCATTAATAGTGCAGGTGACGACGCTCTCGCAGCCATTTTGAAAATGATGGAGGAAATAGAGAATGATAACAAAGCACTCCGGGACCAAATGAGAGAACACCAAAAAAGGGTCGATAAGATACCGGGCTCCCCAAAGCTCTTACCGAGGAGAGATACCGGTCGGTTCGTCGAGCAGCCGTATAGTGATGACGCCCCCACATGCCATACCAAAAACCTTTAAAATGCCGCCCTACCTGAAATATATGATGGCACGACCGACCCCGAAGAGCATGACTCACTACGTCACCTCCGTGAAAGGTAATGATCTCACCAAGGAACAACTGTCCTCCATTTTTTTGAAAACATTCGGCAAGACCCTCACGGGAGGAGCATTGACATGGATTCACAGCTACCTGCACGCTCCATTAAAACTTTCGAAGAGATAGCATACAAGTTTGTAACGGCCCATGCTGGGGCCAAGAAAGCCAAATCAAGAGTGGACGACATATTTGCCATTAAGTAGTCTCCGGGAGAGGGACTGGGGGACTTCCTCGCCTGTTTCAATCGAGTGAGGATGACCCTACCGTACGTGTCGAAAGGGATGGCAGTCGTAGCCTTCCAGAATGGTCTGAGCAGGAATGAGTCGAGGGCGACTAGGAAATTGTTTAGTCGACTCATGAACTCCCCCAACTACCTGGGATGAAATACACAATGCGCCGAGGTCCGAGCACACGAAGACGACCTCAACGGACCAACTCATCGACTGACCTCGGTATAGGACAAATCCAGAAAAGGTCAAAGAAATGATACTAGAAGGGACCTCGCAACTCCGCGACCCAACATGGAACGACATCTGTTACATCCTCCTCCCGCCACGAAGAGGGCCCACCTAGATCAAGGATAGGGACTCATCGAACGAAAGAGGTATGCCTCTTTTATTATCCGCTTACAACTTTTGTGTATCACCTACAAAAATAGTCTACGCCTTAAAGAAGTTCGGACCAAAGGTGAAGTCTCCACAAAAGATGAGATCAAATTCAAGTACCAGAAAATCAGACGCCCTTTGTGAGTTCCATCAAGAACGAGGGCACAAAACTGAAGATTGCATCGCCCTAAGGCAGAAGGTCGTGAACATGTTGTGACAGGGACACCTCAAAGAGTTGCTGAACGACCGAGGAAAGACCAACTTTGCTAGAGGGCACGAACAACATCAAGGGCCGCCGAGATAGCCCTCACCAACCTGCACAGTCCACATGGTCATCGGTGGTGGAAAAGATGCTTTCATTAACAGTGTAAAGTTCACCACTACCCACAAGATCAAACTGTTGATCACCCGCGAACGGTACGACGAACTCGGAGAAAGTATCATCTTCGATAAGTCAAATACCAACACTTTGGTTTTCCCTTACTATGATGCCCTTTTTATTACTTTATGAATTTTAGATCGATGTGAGATTCATTATGGTAGAAGGTGGGAGTGGTGCGTGCAATATTCATCCTCGAGTACTTGCACGAATGAAACTCGAAGATAAGGTAATACCGCATTGCATCACATTAAGTGGTTTTAACAATGCAGTTGACCGGACTTAATGTACAATCACGCTCCCCGTTCTGGCTAGTGGCATCACTTTGGAAACCACGTTCCACATCATGGACCAAGACACAACGTACAACGCCGTAATAGGGTGATCAAGGATACACACTATGAGGGCCATCCCCTCCAGCTTATACCAGGTCATCAAATTCCCGACTCCCTGGGGGATATTTAGCATACGAGGAAACAATGCACATCCCAAGAATGCTACTGCATCGCCCTAGACTACACGATCACTCAAAAAGCGAAGGACCAAGGAAAAAAGGCATAGCAATTAGCAAGGTCGAGGTTGATATGTGCTGATAGCGAAGAAATCAGAGACCCATATATGGTTGAAGCCGCAAAATCGACCGTAGAAGACCTCGACCATGTTTAATTAGACACCAACAATCACAACAAAAAAGCTTACATCGGCTGCAAACTTCAGGAATCAGGTAAATTCCGTTAATTCTTGACTACTAACGCAGATTTGTTTGCTTTCATCCATGCAGATATGGCAGGTATCCCGAAGGAAATCGCCACACATAAATTAAATATCGACCCATTGCACCCCCACTGAGGCAGGCCAGACATAAGTTCAACTCCGCGATTAATGACGTGGTACGAGAATAGGCGGAGAAACTATTGGAAAATGGCTCCATCAGGGAGTCGAAGTATCCCCAATGGATCACCAACATGGTGATGGTGAAAACAAATAATGGGAAATGGAAGATGTGCGTGGATGTCACAGATTTGAACAAAGCATGCCCCAAGGATTCGTTCCCATTACCCCACATCGACCAACTCATCGACTCAACTGCTGGGCATGAACTAATGAGCTTCTTGGATGCCTATTTAGGCTACAATAAAATCCTCATGGAAGAAGAATATCATGATAAAACCACATTCACTCACCAGGGAACGTACTGCTACAAAGTCATGTCCTTCGGGCTGAAAAATGCAAGAGCAACTTACCAAAAGTTGGTGACGAGGATGTTCAAAGACCAGCTCAACAAAACAATGGAAGTCTACATAGACAACATGCTAGTCAAGTCCAAAAGTAAAGAAGATCACATCGACCATCTGAGAGAAACCTTCAACATACTCAAACGATACGAAATAAAATTGTACCCTGAAAAATACGCGTTTGGTGCGGCCTCGGGAAAATTTCTGGGTTTCCTAGTATCACAACGAGGAATTGAGGTCAATCCTGATCAAAATAACGCCATTGAGGGGATACCAGAACACTTGACCACCAAAAAACAGGTTCAGAGGTTGACCACCAAATCGAGGTAAGAACCATAAACCTGACTTGGGACTGACGCAACCGTATTGTTACATACTTACAGGACGACATAATCTCAGGTGATAAAAAAAGGCCAAGAAAGTGAATGCAAGCGGCCAGGTACAACATCATCCACAACGACCTATATAATAGAACATACGGCGGCCCTCTGGAAAAATGCCTGAGCCCAAATTAGACGCCACACATTCTTGAAGAGATCCATGAAGACCAATGCAGAGATCATTCCGGCAATCGGGCTTTGTTCAGATGCCTCAAACGTGCAGGGTATTACTGGGCCACCATGAAAAACAAGGTCACAGACTTTGTGAAAAATGCGAGCAATGCCAAAAGTGTGCCCAAATGATTCTCCAAGCAGGCGAACACCTCCACTGAGTCACTTCCCCTTGGTCGTTCATCAAATGGGGAATGGACATCGTGGCCCCCCCGACAGAACGAGGTATCGTACGATTCCTTTTGGTTTTGACTAGCTATTTCTCTATGGATAGAAACAAGAACATTCACCAAAATACATGAACATGAAGTGATTGCCTTCATATGGAAAAACATTGTATGCCGGTTCGGCCTCCTTAAAGGGATCAGCTGCGACAACGGACCCAAATTTACCGGAAAAAAGGTCGCTAAATTTTTGGAGAAATAACATATCAAAAAAATACTCTCAATGTCATACCATCTTGCATGCAACAGATAAGCGGAATTCTCCAACAAGTCGATACTGAACATCATGAAGAAAAAACTTGAAGACGCTAAAGGGTTGTGGCCAAAAATATTACCAGAAGTACTATGGGCCTTGCGAACAACGTCAAAGACGAGAGGAGAGACGCCTTACTCGTTAGACTATGATACTGATGTAGTAATATCGGTCGAATTCGGGGAGCCCAACCTAAGATACTCCCACGAGAGCAGACCGAGGAACGATGAAAGCAGAAGGCAGGAGCTCGCGAAGTCGAAGAATGAAGAGACATGGCCTACGTAAGGATGATCGCCCATAAACAACAAGTAGAACACCATTATAACAAAAAGGCGAAGGTCAGGACACTCAAAGTCTGGGATTACGTGCATAAAGCTAAAATACAAGCAAGCAAAGCCCACGAGAAGGTACACTGGGAACAAATTGGGACGTCCTGTGCAAGATCACGGGAACCTCGAACAAACAGTCATTCCAACTAGAAACAATGGAAGGAAAGCTACTACTAAACAACTGGAATATCACCCACCTCATGCACTTCAACTTCTAAGAGATAAATCATCCCCCAAGTCGTACTCTTTTTTCCCTCACTTGAGTTTTTTCCCGATGGGTCTTCTCAAGAAGGTTTTTTAATGAGGCGACGAAGGGGACACTTCAAGTCGAAGTACGCAAAGATGGAAGGACAGGACGGCTAGTTCATAGCTCGACCTCTTAAGCCTTCTCTAGGTCGACCAATGAAGGGACTAGATAGATTGGGTCTGGGACTGGAACGGCAGCCAACACCCGTAAAATTTGTAAATTTCTCCAATGTGTATGAACAAAGCAACAATGCATGAAGTTTATTTCTATTTCTCGAATGTGCAACCAAGGCAACAATGTTTAAAGTCCACAATGTCGACAAACTCCACACCTAGATAGGATATGTTTGACCTCGTTCGAACTAATGACACTGGCCCTCGGCCACAGCTAAAAGTATGATATGTTCGACCTTGTTCGAACTAACGCCTACTGGCTCTCAGCCATAGCTAACCATATGATATGTTCGATCTCGTTCGAACTAATGCCTACTGGGCCTCGGTCATAGCTAAAAATATGATATGTTTGACCTCGTTCGAACTAACTCCTACTGGCCCTCGTCCATAGCTAAACATATGCATGTTCGACCTCATTCGAACCAACGATTACTGACCTTCGACCATAGTTAAACATATGTTATGTTCAACCTCATTCGAATCAGCACCTACTGGACCTCGGCCATAGTTAAACATATATTATATTAGAACTCGTTCGAACCAACACATGTTGGCCCTCAGCTAGCTAACACACAAGCTGCGTTCGACCTTGTTCGAACCAACACCTATCGGCCCTCGGCCATAGTTAAACACACATTATGTTCGACCCTATTCGAACTAACATCTACTGGACCTAGGCCATAATCAAACTTAGGTTTGATAAGACCATATTCGAACCAAGTGATTACAGCTAGAAAATCAAGACAACAAAGTGACAAATCAAAAAACATACGAGTACAAACCACAGGAAGAGAATCAGATGCAAATAACAAAGCTGATATTTCACACTTAGAACATTTTTACAAAGGTTCAGAAGACACCACTAACTACACACAAAAGTACACAAAAGAGAAAAAAGAAGATTAATGGCCATCACCATTATCGCTCGCAACATCCTCGCCAACTTGGCCCTCAACTACGTCGCCCTATGGACCTTCAACACCCTCGTCATCGCCGCCTTCGCCCTCAGGATATGCACCGCCATGCAAGTCATTTTTCTCAAGATAGTCTACATCTTGTCCCCCTCGTCCTCGTCTCCCTCTAGCGTAGCAGGATCAAACTCACAAGCAATTCGAGCTTCAAGAGCCTTAGCACGAGCATATTCAAGGGCGGCCTCAGGAACAGATCCCGTCGCATGAAAATCATGAAATACATCCAACTTAGCCTCAGCGTGAATCCATTCCTCGTACAGGTCCGGGGAACGTTTGGGAAATTTGAAGTATGAGAAAATGACGACTTCACAAGAATTTGAGCCTTCTCAACCTCTAAGGCGGCCACCTGGTCTTGAAGGAGGGAGTTGTCCCTCTCGAACTCCTCAATCCTCTTATCAAGTAGATCCTCTTTAAGTCTTGCCATCTCTAAGTCGCTCACTTTCTCAGAACGAAGAGTCCGTATCACTACCTCGAGGGCCTACGTCTTCCTCGAAGCCGCTGATCGAGCAGACTTCGCCCTCTCCAACTCGTTCTGCTTATCAGTAATCTCTCCGTGAAGAAACTCCATCTGCAGACGACACTCCTCTAACCGCTTTCTCAACTCGACCACCTATGTCTTGAGATTTCCACATTGAGCCTCCACGACCCTGATAACTCGAGTTCTTCCTCTTTACTTCTCAGCGTCCCCTCAAGGACGTTGCACTTCTCGATGTCCCTCACCAGCTCGTCATACTTCTCCTTCAGTTCATCCCAAAGGGTCTACAAATTTCCTCCCTCACCGAACCGCCTACGAAATTCACGGTACTTGCCACGGTACTCATGGTGTTAGACATATTAAATTTATTGGGTCTAGTCCATACAAAATTTGGATTATATTCAATTGGGTTAAATAATTAATTTGGGCCTTACAAGTTAAACTAGTCAATTTTATTATTTTCCAGCCTAAGTTCTATTCATCTTAAGTCCCAGACTCATGCCATGTGTCAAGTGACATGGCATATCTAGTCAAACTGCAAGCTAAAAAGATGGCGCCACATGTGAAATGATGTGGCAATCCAAGTCAAAAAGCAAGAACCAACCATAGGTCTCCAAGTGGCTAAAATGACATGGGCAAATGAAAATCAAGTAAGAAAGTTCATATGTAGCTGAACTGACTATCCTCTACAACTATAAATAGAGGGGTTACATAACTCTCAAGACATTCAGAGTTGGAGAAGAACACTCCGCAATTGGTGAAGGCATCCACAAACATATAGATCAATCATCAAGTGTGTTGGCCCCAGTGAAGGATAGTTTTGAAGATTGACAAAGGAACTCATGCATGAACCAGGTCCATCCCTGTCGCGTCCCCCCTTTTTCCTCGCGGAGATCGGGGTTCAGGACATTTTGGGTTGAGGAAACTTTTTCCTTTTGGGAAAGGTTTTTTTTTTGGAGAGTTGCCACCTAACGATTTTAACGGTGCGTTAGGGCACCTATGGGTTCATTTACAACTACGTTGCTAACCAAAGATAGGGTAAAAGATTGAAATTATCCCAAGGGGAAGGTGTTAGGCACCCCTCAGGATCCACAAGTGTGGTTCCCAGCCAAATGGTTTTTGTAAATTTGTACAGTTTAACAAATAACAAGTAGAGGCTCAAGTAAAAGGGGATTTAAAGCGTGCATGTGTTTGAAAATGATTATAGAACGACTGAATTTTTGAAAAGAGTTATAATCTAATATTTAAAGTAAGGGATATCCTAGGTTTATAACAATATGGATCACATCAATGCAATACCCTGTATGACACTCCTCGAAGAGGGGCTACACGTGGTATTAGCGCATCGGTCATCATATCCATATTCTACCCTTTCCCACCCTGTGAAGGTGTTTAAAGCGAGTGTTGGTCACGAACTCTATTGCATGCTATTACCCGTCCCTTCCTATCAGTCCCGGAGGAGGTTAGAAACACTATCCTAAAAGGGTGGGTACTACGCAGACCCTCAGGTTTAAAGGGGTAAAATTTTAAGGCGACAAGCAAAGAACATGTAGGAATGCAATTAGTGGGAAACACATAGGAGCATATAAGAGGCTCATATTTACCTCCGCAAATAATGCATATAATTAGCACGACTCAAACACAGATAAGGGCAGTATTGTTAATTAAGATCCTAAGACATGGTGTCTAGGTGAATTCAGAGGATAGACAGACATGTAGTTTTGTTATTACTTGAAATCCCTAATCAATTTGCCTACTGATTGATAGAACCTGTTAGCATAATCAAAACAACATTCAGTTTTAAAGGGATTTGATTACCTTAGGCTTTCCTAGGCGTGGGATTGTACATAATAACTACTAGAATTATTAAGCAGTTTAGAGGTTGTTTTACCTAAAACATGCTGTTCTAAATGATGTAAATCTGAGAATGCAAAGTCAATTACCAATTTCTATTATAAGCAGACATGATGAACGTAATGTAAGACTGTTTTTATATCTTTTATAAATCAGCAGTTTAAACTTAAGAGAAGCTGATTAAATGCAAACGAAATCCTAGAGCATGGTATTTAATATGCACATATAAATGCAGGATGGTTAAGACCTGCTTTTGAATGCACATGAGTAACAATTTTATGTTGATTTTATTACCCTAAGAGCCGGAGTTCTAAGTGATAGGCATGAGCATAAATTAGAGGCATACTGTACGTTAAAGCAGTAAAATGACAGCCTTAAGGACATGGTAGCTAGTGCATACTTGGCATGGTATGCAAAAGTGACAAGTTCATTAATTATTCACCTAAGACATGATTTCTATGTGAAACATGGTAAAGTACAGATTTGTTAATACTCATTTGAGGTAGGATTCAGATTTAGAATGCATGAACATAATCACATGACAACATTTTATTGTTATTACTGAACATGCAGTGGCATAACAGTGCTGAAAACAGGTTCATGAAATCCTAAGAGCATGATTTCTAATGCACACATTAGGAATGTAAACCTAAGCATGACTTCTATTGCACATACAAGGATTAAACTTAAAGGAATGGATTCTACCCATCTATATCTATGGCATGCATAGTTATCCCTTTTTCCCTTTTTACTATCCATCCCCAAGACTTGTTTACAACTTATTACATGCCAATGAATAAATTACATAATTGAAATGGAAAATAAGAAGCTATTCTATAGGGAGCCTACAAATAGGCCCAAGTATTCCAAACCTCGTTCCATATGGTACTTCACAGCCTTTCATAATCCGAGTGTGTCAAAGTTCCCTAAGAACCTCAAGGGCTCCCGGGCAATGCTCACACCCGGACTTAGTAACCCAGAATTGGACATGTGTGCAGTATGGAAATGCCAGCCTCAGTGTGTCAGAGTTCAGAGGGAGCTCAGGGGTCCAAAAGCAATGCTCACACTGAGGGGACAGAGCCTATGGTCTAAGAATAAAGTGAAGTGCAATAGATGATTTGGAAAAAAGAGTTGAGTTAAAAGAACCTTTCTAAAGAATAGTTTATTTGAAATAGTTTGCAAGATAGTAAGTGAGTAGTTTAGGAAAACAATTTCAGAATCAATCAACCAACATTAAACAACACATAGTGCATATAGACAATACAGACAAGGGGATAGGGAGTGGGGATATATAGAAAACAGGTTAGGATACCAGTTAATGGAGTGTCCCAGCCTGTACAAAGCTCAGACAGACAGTTTGCCAAAAAGGGTTCATGTCAAAGGCTTAAACAAAATCAGATTGAGGTAGTACTGGGGAGATGGCAGCATTCAATACATATAATTACACATAGGTTCAGAAAAGGTCATGTGTTCAAGATTACATGGAGACTAGGTAACACATAGTGCCACTGTAGTATACTAGGGATCACAGAAGACATAAGCAAAATTACATTGAAACATGCAAGAGGCCGTGCATATGCTGAGGCTAATGAGAAAGGTACTGAGAACTAGAGACAACAGAGTATACTAACTAGTTGCAAATCGGATAGCAGAACCATAAGTAGAAACAAATTAAGAATAGTATAAATTGAAATACCCAAAGAAATATATTGTTTTGAAGCTTAAACATAAATTGGAGACATACCAGTTGGGAAGGATAACAGGTATAGAATGAAGAGTAAGCAAGTATATTAACTAGTCTTGGCTTTTAGCCAAATAGTAGCAAGCAAGCAATCAAGAGAAGAAGTGTGTGTGTGAGTAAGAGAGAGTTTGAACAATGTGTACGTTTGTGTGTGTCCGTCCGTTATGCTAATGAGAGTAGAGGCATTTATAGTCTTAAACAGGCCAGAGAAATAAGGTAAGAAGTACTAATTTAACAGAGTTTTAGGAAAAACCTCAATTAGAATAAATTAAAGAACCAGACTCTCTTTAATTAGGGAGTCATGGTTCAAACGGATACAAGTTATATTAAATAAGGAAAAGAATCAACTACAAGACTGATTTTACATTATTAAGAGTAGTAAAAGCATGTAGCATGTTATAAAGACTAAATACAAAATATTTCAAATAAGGAAAGTATATGTCAAATACTTAACAACATATTTGTGCACATAAATAGGGTGGAGTACAATTTAATTCTTAAAATTGGTTCAAAGAATCACGCATGAGATTGAAAATTACAGGGGGGGTCAATACTAACTAAGGAAAGTATCACACAAACAAGAAAATAATTCGAAAATCAATAGAGAGTTATAAGGAAAATACACGAAATCATAGATTCAAGGAAGGTATCACAACTTTATAAAAAATGCATAGAACCAGTAATCAGTAAAATGAATAATCAGATTTATTAGTCGATAAATAGCATGAGTTGAACAAAAATGAGAAAAACCCTAAGCAAGTAATTAAAAGAACAGTATAGGTTCATAAAACCTTAGCAACAAATTAGAGCAAGAAGCATAGAAAACGATATTGCAAACAAATTCAAACTTTCAAATAGAACCCAGAGATATTAGGGTTTCTTAACTAAAATGAATCGAACAAAACAAAAGACTAAGGTGATGTTTAAACATGCTAGAAATCACAAAGTAATTGCTAAAAATTGAAAAGAAATTGTTTTGCAAAAGGGTTTTGAAACCCTGGTTAGGAAAATGAGGAAATAATTTGAAATCGAAGAAATCTTTTGAGGAAAACATACGAGAATCTTAAAAGGCTCATAGATCCATCACAGATCTAAAAGGATCGGAGGACTTAAAGCTAGGTGTCACGACCCGAAATCCCACCTTCGGGCCATGACTGCGTCTAACGTTGAACCCGCTAGACAAGCCAACGTTTGAACTAAATAAAACTCATTAACCATTTAAACGAACAAGATAAATAAGGCATCGACGGTCAACAATATGAAGGTTAACAAATTACCAAAAATAATATAGCAACTTCGAAATAAAACCCATATACAAATCCCAAAACTGGTGTCAAATACTCACGAACTGTCTAAGAGATTACT
>ML266180.1:0-32144 GCA_005239495.1 Nicotiana undulata | reverse complement strand
TCTCCACCCTCTCTCTCAAGAATTTTTCTTTTTCCCAATTCTCTTTGCCTACTCGGCACTTCACCATCTACCACCGACCCAACCAAAACAAACTTGTTCTCAGCATTGACAGATTCAGAGATAGCATCAAGATTACCTTGTTCAGAGTTTGATGAACCAGGTGTTTCCTCCTCGTTGGCTAATTTAAACGATTCACTTGATGATTCAGCGTTGGGATCCTTATCAGCCTGTAGAATTTCTTCCAAGAATCTTTCTAAAGAACCAGAAGCAACTGTCTTTCTGGCAAGAATTTTCACACGACGACCCCTGGGGGCTGGAGTAGGGTTTGGTGTGGGTTCAGGAATAGGTATGTTTTCAGGGGTTGAAGAATTTTCTGGTGATTGAGAACTGTATACAGATGGAGAGTTAGATTCAAATTCAGAATTTCCTCCATCGTAATCACGATTAGGTGATGAAGTAGAAGAAGAAGCAGGTGGTGGTGAAGACATGATTGTGTGTTGTTAGGAAGAAAAGGCGAGTGATCAGTTTTGGTTTGTGTAGAATGAGTTGAACTTGGTTCGACGGTTACTCTATGAAGAGAAGAGTAATGATGACCCTTATATAAGATGTGGCTAAGGAGATTACAACGGCAGAGTATTTACTCAAGTGGGAGTCTAATCGCCGTAGGACTGACATTGATTAGACAGTTATTTTCCCCCTAAAATTAGGCTAATTAAGTGAGACGATACTTCTTGAAACTGGTTCAATTTTGGGTAAGTACGAAGTATTTGAATATGAACCAAATATAGATAGAGTCCTGCTCATGTATGACTGTAATTGAATTAATAAACGTATGGAGATGAGAACGTACCTTTTCAGTCATATGAACCAGCATGGATGAACCAGGTTCATCCTGTTAAAATCTGTAATTTGCCTCAATTTACAAAGATAGAGAAACATCATTATCAACTAGGGAATCATATTAATACATGGCAAACGAGTATGGAAATAAAGACATGATACTGAGCAATGATTAATCTAATTAAGTACCTAAGTTAGTCTTCTAGCCAAATTTTTTTTTCAAATGTATTTTTTTTTCCAATTAGGTGATCTTAATCATCCTTAATTCAAGCTTGTTTCTCTCAAAATGCTCCCTACTCAGTGCTTTGGTAAATATATCAGCAATTTGACGATCAGTAGCACAAAATTCGATTGAGATCCTTCCTTTTTCATAGTTATCCCTTAGGAAATGGTGCCTAACATCTATGTGCTTAGTTCTCTTGTGATGAACCGGGTTCTTCGTCATACTAATGGCACTAGTGTTATCACAGAAAATAGGAATGCATCCCACATCTATACCAAAGTCCATGAGTTGTTGCTTAATCCATAGCAACTGGGCACAGCATGAGGCTGTATCCACAAATTCAGCCTCTGCATTAGACAAGGCTACTGAATTTTGTTTCTTGGTGGCCCAAGAGACAAGTCAAGAGCCCAAAAAGTGAGCCATGCCTGAAGTACTTTTTCTGTCAACCAGGAAACCTGCATAATCAGCATTAGAATATCCTACAAGGTCGAAATTACTACCTTTAGGATACCAAAGGCACAAATCAGCGGTGCCTTTCAGATATCTCAAAATTCTTTTTACTGAACACAACATCAGGTCTACTGGCAGTGAGATATAATAGAGACCCAATCATCCCTCTATATAGCTTCTGATCAACGGATGAACCAGGTTCATCCACATCCAACTTGGTAGTTGTGGCTATGGGGGTGTCTATTTCCTTTGAGTCCTCTATTTTAAACTTCTTGAGGAGTTCTTTCACATACTTTTGTTGATGAATCATTGTTCCATGTGGGTTTTGCTTGATTTGCAAGCCTAATAAGAAGTTTAGCTCACTCATCATACTCATTTCAAACTCAATCCCCATAAGTGTAACAAATTCCTTACTAAGTTTTTCAGTAGTTGCTCCAAATATGATATCATCAACATATATTTGCACAATCAGAAGATCCTTCCCCTTTTCCTTTAGGAACAAAGTACTGTCAATTTTGCCTCGTTTTTGTACCCATGTTCCAGCAGAAATTTTGACAATCGGTCATACCATGCTCTAGGTGCTTGTTTGAGACCATAAAGAGCCTTGTCAAGTTTATATACATGATCAGGTGACTTTTTCCCTTTTCCTGGAGGTTGTTTGACAAATACATCTTCCTTCAAATAGCCATTGAGAAAGGCACTCTTAACATCCATCTGATGAAGAGTGAATTCCATATGTGCAGCAAATGCTATAAGAAGTTTTATTGCCTCCAATCTTTCCATAGGAGCAAAGGTCTCATCATAGTCAATTCCTTCTTCTTGACTAGACCCTTGAACAACTAGTCTTGCCTTATTTCTTGTAACAGTTCCATCCTCATCAAGCTTGTTCCTGAAGACCCACTTCGTGCCAATCACTGATCTATCTAGTGGCCTGGGTACCAAGTGCCATAATTGACTTCTTTCAAACTGATTCAGCTCCTATTGCATAGCATTTACCCAATCAGCATCTTGTAGAGCTTCACCAATGTTCTTTCGTTCGATTAAGGATAGGAAGGCATCAAACGCACACAGATTTTTCAAGGAAGCTCTTGTTTTGATTCCGGATGACAAATATGTTATGATGTTCTCAAGAGGGTTAGAACTCTGATATCTGTGTGGTTTGAGTACTAGTAGTTCACTTCTAGATAGTTCCATGTTGTTTTGTTGCTGTGGAACAGGATCAGGGCCAGGATTCACATGTTGAGTTCCCTCTGTCATGTTTCTTGGGGTAGTTGGACCTGGTCCATCACCTGTTCCATCTTCCATGGCTACTTCAATGTTTTCACTGCTTCTCACCAGTCCAAGCTCCTCATTTTCTGGTTTTTGTCTCTCAGAAAGAGTGTTAGTTTCATCAAAGACAACATGCACACTCTCTTCTACACACATAGTTCTTTTCTTGTACACTTTATAGGCTTTACTATGTGATGAATATCCCAAGAATACCCCCTCATCACTTCTGGGATCAAATTTACCTAACGAATCTTTGCCATTATTGTGCACATAGCATTTACATACAAAAGCCCTAAGATGGGATATGTTGGGCTTTCTCCCTTTAAGTAATTCATAAGGAGTTTTCTCTACCAGTGGCCTGGTCAGGCATCTATTGATTATATAGCAAGCAATGTTTATTGCTTCTGCCCAGAAGCTGTGTGGTAGTTTGCTAGAAAGAAGTATGGTTATTGCCATGTCTTCAAGAGTTCTATTCTTTCTTTCCACAACTCCATTTTGCTGTGGGGTTGTAGGGGCATAAAAGTTGTGAATTATATCATGTTCATCACAAAACTCAGCAAACTTAGCATTTTCAAATTCAGTACCATGGTCAGATCTTATTGATGCTAGTTGATGTCCTAACTGATTTTGAGTTTTCTTAACAAATGCGATGAATATATCAAATGCTTCATCCTTAGATGCCAGAAATAAGGTCCACGTGAACCTTGAGTAATCATCAACTAACACCATCACATATTTCTTACCACCTCTGCTCAGAGTTCTCATTGGACCACACAGATCCAGATGAACCAGTTCCAACGTCCTGGTGGTACTGACCATTTTCTTACTTTTGAATGAGGATCTTACCTGCTTCCCCCTTGCACATGCCTCACAAACTTTGTCTTCCTTGAACTTAATGTTAGGGAGTCCCACCACTAAGTCCTTAGAGACTAATTTGTTAAGCTGATTTAGACTTGCATGTCCAAGTCGTTTGTGCCAAAGGAGGGGATCACTGTCCAAAACACTTAAGCAAGTGAGTTCATTTTCAGACAGTGTGGACAAGTCTATGACATAGATATTATTCATTCTCTTTCCCTGCAAAACAATCTTGTCAGTAAGCAAGTTAATCACAAAACATTTTGTGGAAGTGAAAGCAACCAGGTTACCTCTGTCACACAATTGTGACACACTGATCAGGCTATATTTCAAGCCATCTATCAAGTACACATGTTCGATGGAACGTGTGTCATCCTTACCTACTTTGCCAACCCCTATAATTTCACCTTTCTTTCCATTTCCAAAGGAGACATTTCCTCCTTTGAGGTTTTCAAGTGAAAGGAAATGTTCCTTGTTCCTCGTCATATGCTTTGAGCAANAGGGGTTAGTCTTAAGAACCCAAACTATTTGGGTCCTTTTCTATGAGAGAATGGATGAATCAAATTTTTTCTGACCCAATTTGGTAGCCAGTTTTTCTTTTTGACAAACCTCTCATTCTTTCGACTGGCCTGCTCTTTTGCAGTACACTCATATTTGTAGTGGTCAGTCTTACCACAGTGGGTGCAGATTTTATTTTCAGGAACAGAGAGATACTTGCTTTTGGGATCCCATTTGGGCAATTGACTCCCAAAACCAAGCCCTCTCCGGTTGCTACTATGATTCTCTTGAATCCATGTCAAGGCTTCAGAGGATTTATTCCATTTACAAGTTCTATCTAGTTCATGTTTGACTTTGCCAAGCTCTTCTTTAACTGATCTTATCTGTTCATCCTTGGCATACATTTTATCTTTTAGCTTTCCCAAATTTTCCTCTAACATGACATGAGAGTGATCAACAACCTTTTTACTGGATCCTAATATCAGTTTTAAATTCTCAGATTTTAGTTCTAGAATCTCAGTCTCAAGTGGATGAACCTGGTTCAACAAGACGGTGTTTTTTGTTTCAGATTCACTGACTCTGATTTCCAGGTTCATGCACTTTGCTTTTAGCATTGCACATTCTTTAGATAGTTGATCATTCTCTTTGGTTGTTTCCTTAGAATCATCTATGAAATCAAGTAGCAACTCTGAGAGTTTTTCCTTAGATAGGAACTTTATTTTATTTTTAAGATAGGAGATATTACCTATGGTTCTTCATGTGATTCCTCGTCAGATTCTCCAATTGCCATGAGCGCCTGATCTTCAGTTTCCTCATCTTCTGATTCCTCATCTGAACTTTCCCCCCAAGCAGCAACCATAGCCTTAGTTGTGGTTTTTTTGGTTTGGACCAGTTCCTTCTTCTTGTTCCTTCTTTCATATCTCTCCTTTTTCCATTCTACTTCCCACTGAGGATAGTTTTTGATGAGATGGTCAGTCTTACCACACTTGTAGCATCCCTCGTTGGTTGGCCTTTCTGGAGATTTTGCTTTGTTGTAGTTTCCTCTTCTAGAGATGCCCTACTTCCTCATGAGAAAGTTTTTGAATTCTTTGGTAATCATGGCCATCTCATCTTCCTCCAGATCTGCTCCCTCAGTGATTCTCGGTGCTAGACTCCTCTCCTTCTTTGGACCATCCATCTTCATTGTCTTCCTTCTGAGTTCATAGACAGTGAGGTTTCCAATCAGCTCATCCAATCTCAGGGTTGCCATATTTTTGGATTCCTGGATAGCAGTGATTTTGCTTTCCCAGGAAATTGGCAAGACTCTTGTCAGGATCTTCTCAACCCTGTCTTCATCAAGAATGACTCTTCCAAGAGACTTTAGTTCATTAGTCAAGGTTGTGAACCTTGTGTACATCTCTTGGATAGTCTCTCCTTCTTTCATAGTGAAGTTTTCATACTGAGAGTATAGTAGAGTACCTCTAGACCTCTTTACCTGAGGTGTTCCTTCATGGGCTACTAGTAGAGTATCCCAGATTTATTTGGCTGTGGTGCAACTTTGGATTATGCTGTATTCATATGGACCTAATCCACAAACTAGCCACTTCTTGGCCTTAGCATTCTTATCCCATTTCTTCAGATCTTCAGCAGTGCAATCAGCCCTAGTATTTGATACATCTAAACCTTCAGCAGTCTTCTTCATTGTAGCTAGAGGTCCATCAGTGACTATGTCCCAGAGTTCATAGTCTTCTCCAATCAGGTGGTCCTTCATCTTGTTCTTCCACCAAGAGTAGTATTGGCCATTGAAGAGTGGTGGTCTTGCAGTTGATTGACCTTCCCAGTTCCCAGGTGGTGCACTCATTTTGATCTTTCCCAAGGTGTTAGCCTTTTGAAGGATAACCTGTTCTGATACCAATTGATGTTTTAGACGTCAACACCACACAAGAATATAGGTTAAATATGTGGTACCCAATTTTTCGAGTGTTGTCTCACAAGAAGAACCTGGTTTTTCTTTGTGTTCCAACTTCTACTTGTGCGAAATAATAAAAGTAGTAAAGTAAAACACAAAGATTTTTACGTGAAAAACACCTGGCTCAAAAGGTGAAAAGACCACGACCTACTCCTCAGTAGGATTTGCTCAAACTCTTCACTAAAAACTCTGAGCCAAACGGACTTACAAAATAAACTCTTTTGTAATCCTATGACTAACTCTAATCTCTTCGTATCAACTAGCTTCTAGCTAATTTCTACAAGCTTCAAGTTAACTCTAACTTTAACAATGTGTACCTATTACAATTGCTTCTAAGAAAGCTGATAAGATACAATATTGAAACACCTACTACAATCAACTAGACTCAATACACAAACAATGAAACTGGTTCTTCTAGCCGATCTGTAGCCTTTGTATCGCACAATAATTCCGCTTGCAAAATACTCTGGGAATTTTGCTTTCAAATCTTGATTCACTTCAGTCTTTGTGCGTAGAGAATTCCAGCAGAAATACTTTGAATATTTATAGATTCAGTTGTTGAGTTTGTCATTCAGTTCTAGTCCAACTCTTCCTGGGTGAAAGAGTTCGTATCAAACTCAACTTCCTTTATTTGTTACTTTCCTTGCTGAGTTCAACTTCTATCTTCTCATCAGTTTGCAACCTTTTCGCATTAGGATACAATCTCTTGGTTCACTGATACTTCACAATCACAAATATCTCCTATGCATATACGGTTCATGTGCCAGCTATTCAGTTCAAGAATGTGTGCTCTGATGGACCTGGTTCAACTGGTCAGACATTTGTCAATCTTCAAAACATGCAGTGACTTGGGTCAACAAGAAAGGATATGAGATTCCTTTCTAATTGAAAGACAAATCCTTGCGGCATTTTCCTATGGTGCCAAATGCTCAAATGAAGCAAGCCTCAAATTAAATAGATAAAGCGAAAGAGAAATTATCACATATACTTCAAGCCTAGTCTCGGAAGACTAATATTTGACACGTCTTGAAGTAGGGCATTTGTAAGCATTTAAATTTTATTGGATTTAAATTCATAAAATAATTTGGACCATATTAAATTCAAGACAATATTCCAAACAAATATTGTGGCTAATAAATTGGGTTAATTATACATTTGTTGGGCTAGTTAATTTAACTACAAATTAAATGATAAGCCCACTATATTGACCTAAGGTCCAAATGGCTATTAGCCCATCTTATAGACCAGGCTCATGCCACGTGCCAAGTGATATGGAAATCCAAGTCAAAAGAACAAGCCAATAAAATCATGACATGTGTCAAATGATATGGCAATTCAAACCAAATAAATGAGCCAATGAAATCGTGCCACGACCTAAATTCCCAACCTTAAGGATCGTGATGGCGTCACACCACAGCTGCTAGGCAAGCCAATGTTAGAGTTTATTTAATTAATTTCCATTAAAGTCTATTTAACCATAACAAAGCAATTATAAATAAACTAGACTTTATTACTTCCCTTGCATAAATCTACGAATAAAATAATAAATGAATAATTAAGCCAAGCCTCTAACCTAATAAGTAACCATAAGGTTACCTCAGGGTCTGGTGTCACAATTCACGAACTTCTAAGATTACTACAAATAATGGGCTGAAAGAATAATATAGCTGTTTTGAGAAAAATAAAACAGTCTCTATGAACTAAGAGAAGACTCCAAGGATCTGCGAACGCCGGCAGATATACCTCGTGTCTCCGAATGATGAATGACCGCTACTAAAATCTCTAACGCTGGCCAGTACCTGGATCTGCACAAAAGAGTGCAGAGTGTAGTATCAGTACAACCGACCCCATATACTGAGTAAGTGTCGAGCCTAACCTCGACGAATTAGCGACGAGGCTAAGGCGGGGCAATTATAACTTGACCTGTAACAATATATATAATAAAGCAAGAAAAAAATTATATACAAACAAAAAAGATAAACTGCAATAATAAATAAAATAACTCAGTCGCCTATTTCAGGCCTCAGCTGTAACCAAGATCTCACATGAATTCTAAAGTTTTGACTTTTAAAAATAGAAGTAAGTACGAAATACAAAAAAAATAGTAGAGTGAAACAGTAAGTTATCAAATCAGTAAGTTTCAAAAACCAGTAAACCATTATTGAAATTCAGTACAACATAAGTGTCTTCCCTTATCACTTTCTTGTTGCGGCGTGCAACCCGATCCCACCCGTCTACCCTTATCACTATCTTGTTGTCCACTCTTATCACTATCTTGTTGTGGTGTGCAACCTGATCCCACATGTCCACCCTTATCACTATCTTGTTGTCCACCCTTATCACTGTCAATTTATTTATTTATTTATTAAAAACTTTCACAATTCAGGTCAAGCCTTTCACAACACTTTTATCTCAACAATTGTAAACAGAACACATTATAGCTCACAAGTTGTATCCAATATTATTTCATAATGAAACCAACCAGAATATATGTAAATATCGTAACGCTGTCATCCAGCTCAACCGGTACCATAAAAAATCAAGAGAACAACCAACACTTTTATCACACTTTCAACAATACTTGGCAATAATCTAATGAAACCAAATAGCCATGTAAACCTACACAATCATAAAACAGTTAAGCCAGGTAGCAAATAAATGGGAAACTGAAAAGGGGGATCATGTTAAACAACCATTTAGTAGTGAATAGGTACTCATCTCCTCACCTATACGCTACACACAAGCAATTTCACATAACAATCAAGTTGGGGATTCCTATTCCCTCAAATCAAGGTTCAACCAAGCACTTACCTCAAATTCGCACGCCACTCACTGCTCAATTACAGCTTTCCCTTAGAATCTTGATCTAATCCGCTCGAATCTAGTCATAATTAGCTTAATATCATTAATTAATGCTAAAGAAACTAACTTTACTAAAAATTATGATTTTTCCAAAGTTTTCTAAAAAAAAGGTTAAAATTCGACCTCGGGCCCGCCCATTCACCCCCGAGCCCGAATATGCAATTAGTTTCTAAATCCGACCCCAATTCGAGGTAAAGATTCAATTTTTATAAATTTCTCTAATTCTACCCAAACCCTCAATTTTTACCATGAAAATTCTTGATTTTTGATTTAAAAGTGATGAAAAACATTGGGTAATTGAAAGAGTAGAGTTTAGAATTGATTACCAACACTTTGGGGATGAGCTTGGGTGAAGAAAATCATGTCTAGGGCTTGGTAGTTCGAAAAATATGAATAAAAGTGTTGATGCCCGAGTTGGTGTTTTAATAGATTATGGTTGCTGTAATTATTTTTTTTTAAAGAAAAAGCGTGGAGCACCAGTGCTCCAGAAACTGTTATGATAGCAGATTTCTTTTTACAAGTTAAAAACATCTCGAAGCCTACCTGAAACTCACCTGAGCCCTCGGGACTCCAAACCAAACATGCACGCAAGTCTAAAAATATCATACGGACTTGCTCGTGCGATAAAATCATGAAAATAATATGTAAAACTATGAATTTAACCTCAAAACACATCATTTTTCTCAAGAACACTTAACTTTCACTATTTCTCAACCGGACGTCCGAATCACGTCAAATAAACTCCGATTCTCACCAAATTTCACAGATAGTATTCAAATACTATAAAAAATCTGTACCAGGCTCCGAAACCGAAATACAGGCCCGATACCAACGGTTTCAAACGTTGATTCTTTTCTTTATTTCATTAATAATTCAGCAAAACAATTTTTTTCTAAAATAGATTTCTAAGGCTTGAGACCTCGGAATTCGATTCCGGGCATACGCCCAAGTCTCATATTTTACTGCGGACCTCCGGGATCGTCGGAACACAGTTTCGGGTCCGTTTACTCAAAATATTGACCAAAGTCAACTAAAGCCAAACTTTAACTCTAAAAATTATTATTTCTTATATTTTCACATAAAAGCTCATATGTGTCCTCAAAAGATGTACCAGTGAAATGGAGTGGAAATAGTTTGGTAAACTTGTCCAACCTCAATAAACGGACTAGTTCATCATGTAACACTGGAGTAACTATAAATCCTTCTGGAATCTGAATTAGTCCAACATGTACCGACTGAGCTTGAACCTCCGCTTCTAGATCCACTTGAGGCTCTAAAATAAGTGCTAATGTTCTAGCTCTAGACTGAGCTCTACCTCTGTCTCTTTCCCTAATCGTAGTTGTCACTGGGGCTCCATTTCTTGTCCGGTTGTAGACGCATTGCGTGTTGTCGAGATTTGCGAGAGAACAAGAGTATACGAGTTCAATCATCAATGATAGAATAGATTCGCACGATAGAGTAGAATAGAAGTAAAATTGTTCCTAACTTGATAGCCTATGAGAGATAAGTACAGACGTCTCCGTACCGATCCTTCAGACTCTATTAAGCTTGTTTGTGAATTGTGAGACCTGGGAAACCTAGTGCTCTGATACCAACTTGTCACGACCCAAATTCCCAACCTTAAGGATCGTGATGGCGCCTAACACCACACCTGCTAGGCAAGCCCATGTTAGAGTTTATTTAATTGATTTCCATTAAAGTCTATTTAACCATAACAAAACAATTATAAATAAACTAGACTTTATTACTTCCCTTGCATAAATCCACGAATAAAATAATAAATGAATAATTAAGCCAAGCCTCTAAACTAATAAGTAACCATAAGGCTACCCCAGGGCCTGGTTTCACAATTCACGAACTTCTAAGATTACTACAAATAATGAGCTGAAAGAATAATGTAGTTGTTTTGAGAAAAAGAAAACAATCTCTATGAACTAAGAGAAGACTCCAAGGATCTGCGAACGCCGGCAGATATACCTCGTGTCTCCGAATGATGAATGACCGCTACTAAAATCTCTAACGCTGGCCAGTACCTGGATCTGCACAAAAGAGTGCAGAGTGTAGTATCAGTACAACCGACCCCATATACTGAGTAAGTGTCGAGCCTAACCTCGACGAAGTAGTGACGAGGCTAAGGCGGGGCAATTATAACTTGACCTGTAACAATATATATAATAAAGCAAGAAAAAAATTCTATACAAACAAAAAAGATAAACTGCAACAATAAACAAAATAACTCAGTCGCCTATTTCAGGCCTCAGCTGTAACCAAGATCTCACGTGAATTTCCAAAGTTTTGAGTTTTAAAAATAGAAGTAAGTACGAAATACAAAAAAAAAAGTAGAGTGAAACAGTAAGTTATCAAATCAGTAAGTTTCAAATCCTTGAGTTTCAAAAACCAGTAAAACATAATTGAAATTTAGTATAACATAAGTGTCTTCCCTTATCACTTTCTTGTTGCAGCGTGCAACCCAATCCCACTTGTCCACCCTTATCACTATCTTGTTGTCCACCCTTATCACTATCTTGTTGTGGCATGCAACCCGATCCCACCTGTCCACCCTTATCACTATCTTGTTGTCGACCCTTATCACTATCAATTTATTTATTTATTAAAATCTTTCACAATTCAGGCCAAGCTTTTCACAACACTTTTATCTCAACAATTGTAACCAGAACACAGTATAGCTCACAAGCTGTATCCAATATTATTTCATAATGAAACCAACCAGAATATATGTAAATTTCGTAATGTTGTCATCCAGCTCAACCTTTAGGTACCATAACAAAATCAAGGGAACAACCAACACTTTTATCACACTTGCAACAATACTTGGCAATAATCTAATGAAACCAAATAGCCATGTAAACCTCAACAATCATAAAACAGTTAAGCCGGGTGGCAAATAAATGGGAAACTGAAAAAGGGGATCATGTTAAACAACCATTTAGTAGTGCATAGGTACTCGTCACCTCACTTATACACTACACACAAGCAATTTCACATAACAATCAAGTTGGGGATTCCTATTTCCTCAAGTCAAGGTTAGACCAAGCACTTACCTCAAATTTGCACGCCATTCACTGCTCAATTATAACTTTTCCCTTAGAATCTTGCTCTAATTCGCTCGAATCTAGTCATAATTAGCTTAATATCATTAATTAATGCTAAAGGAACTAACTTTACTAAAAATTATGATTTTTTCGAAGTTTTCTCAAAAAAAGTTAAAACTCGAGCCCGCTTGGTCCGAACTCGGGGTTCGGACCAAATTACGTTTACTCATTCACCCCTGAGTCCGAATATTCAATTAGTTTCGAAATCCGACCCCAATTCGAGGTAAAGATTCGATTTTTACAAAATTTCCTAATTCTACCCAAACCCTCAATTTTTACGATGAAAATTCTTGATTTTTGATTTAAAGGTGATGAAAAACATTGGGTAATTGAAAGAGTAGAGTTTAGAATTGATTACCAACACTTTGGGGATGAACTTGGGTGAAGAAAATCGTCTGTAGGGCTTGGTAGTTCGAAAAATATGAAGAAAAGGGTTGTTGCCCAAGTTGGTGTTTTAATAGGTTATGGTTGCTCTAATTTTTTATTTATTATTTTTTTAAGAAAAAGCGTGGAGCACTAGTGCTCCAGAAACTGTTATGACAGCAGATTTTGTTTTACAAGTTAAAAACATTCTGAAGCCTACCCGAAACTCACCTGAGCCCTCGGGGCTCCAAACCAAACATGCACGTAAGTCTAAAAATATCATACGGACTTGCTCGTACGATCAGATCATGAAAATAATATGTAAAACTATGAATTTAACCTCAAAACTCATCATTTTTCTCAAAAACACTTAACTTTCACTATTTCTCAACCGGACGTCCGAATCACGTCAAATAAACTCCGATTCTCACCAAATTTCACAGATAGTATTCAAATACTATAACAAATCTGTACAAGGATCCGGAATCGAAATAGGGGTCCGATACCAATGGTTTCAAACGTTGATTCTTTTCTTTATTTCATTAATAATTCAGCAAAATAATTTCTTTCTAAAATTGATTTCTAAGGCTTGGGACCTCGGAATTCGATTCTATACATACGCCCAAGTCCCATATTTTATTGCGGACCTCCGGGATCGTCGGAACACAGTTCTGGGTCCGTTTACTCAAAATATTGACCACAGTCAACTAAAGCCAAACTTTAACTCTAAAAAATATTATTTCTTATATTTTCACATAAAAGCTTTCCGGTTTCATGCCCGGACTGCGCACGTAAATCGAGGTAGTTAAAATTAATCTTTTTTATGGCTAATAAGCCTAGAACGGAGTCTAAATTCAATAAATGACCCATTGGGTCATCACAAATCGTGCCACGTGTCAAGAAGGGGTGGCAATCCAAGTCAAATCAACTACTAATAGAGCGGTGCCAAGTGTCTAGATGGTATTGGTCTGTTTAAACGGACCAATCAAATCGCAGAGCCACACCACTCCCTACAACTATAAATAGAGGTCTTCATAAAGCTAGAAGACACCATAAGTGATAACAAGAAGCAAGCAGAGAGCTCGTGGATTACACCGTAGATTTCTCTACAAGCTACAAGTTCAAGCACTCAAGCTATAAGTTCAAGTCAAGATCAAGCACGAAGGCAAATCAAATACCAAGGCGTTCGAGATCAAGTTACTTGTTCGTGATCAATCCAAATCCAAGTTCAAGAAGGAGATTCAAGACCAAGCTTTACAAGCCCTTGAATCAAAATCAAAATCAAGTTCATCAAAATAGTATACACTCTTGAAGAATCAGAGGAATACCATAGAGATTGTAACACTTTTATTTATTGAAATCAAATACTACATTTGTTACGCAATTTTCTAGTCTTGATTATTTATTTTTCTCGACTCGAAAATTTGTTCTTACAAGCTGTTTTCCAAAAAATTTACTCAAATCACTCACAAAACTTCAAAAACACCCAAACTGAAATTTTATGTCTAAACACAACTCTAAATTTCAAGTATCATTTTCACTTGTAAAAAAATTTCACCATTTTTTCGAATTTTACGATTCTTATGTCCAAACTCGTACGATTCTAAGTGTAAGTACATCGCATTCAGGTCATTTGAGGGCCTTAGGTTATATAACGATAACAATATTAACACAAGTCTGTTTCCTAGGTATTGCATAATATTGAGTATGATCTGAATTAGATTGTCAACCACGTTCGACTATCAATAGGTAGGTTGGGCAATGACCCCATTTTGATCCGCCCCATTTGCCACCCCTACGGGTCTATAATATGACATGTATTCATATGTTATCCCATTTTGGAGAACTCTGATACAGGGTTGAACCACTTGCTGCCTACCCTGAGAGATAAGGGATAATGGCAATTCATATATGTTACCACAAATAAATGGTTCAAATCAATTTATACACATGGCTACCAAACCTACAACGACAGATCATTTCATAATAATAACCTCTTCCTCCAGATGCCATTTCTCAAGAAATAAAACAAGCCATTATCCTTGCCCACGGCCGCAGTAGTATTATATGCTTGGATCAGAATTCACTAATCGAAAACACCCTCTCTGCGTAGACACTACCCTTCCTTCCAAACCTGTTTGATGGTGCTGTGACTGGGACTCTCTGGAAGCTTTCGTGTTTAAAAGAGCATCTTTTCAATGGCGTATCTCTAGCGCAGCTGGACTAATAGGAATCACACCGGAAGGTGATACAAGTGCGTCCACAAGAATATCATTTGGAGTTAGTGGTATAGTACCCTCATCCACTATCTGCACCGAGTAACAAAGTGCAACTGCGATCCAAAGTGAAAAAGTCACTATAGAAAAGGAAAATTTGTTTACTGTGAACAAAGAAGCTACGGCGAAATGGTACATAATCCTGGAAAGAAGCAGACACAGAGACATACTTTTGAGAGGTTGCTTCCAATTCCGCTTCTTTGCAAGCTCTTGATATCTTGACAAAAAGGTGTCATAGTAACTATTTGTGTCAAATCATGAAAAAAAAGGGATCATCAACAAGAGGACAAAAATGTAAAAGTGCAATCAAGAATGAACTGGTTAAACTGTGTAACTACTCTTCTTATTTTGTACTTCCTTTTTTCTTTAACAGGTCGCTCTTCTCCTTCCTTTCTTGTACGATTTCTCTATTTATATTGGTCAAAGCTGTTATTTCTGCAGAAGAGGAACTGCAGAGACAAAGGGACAAAACCTTACCCTCCACCACGGCCCAACCGTCTTCCAGCTTTGTCAAATGCAAGTCCTTCGTGAGAGAGAGAGAGAGAGTAAATACATAATTACCAAAAGCAATATATTTACCAATGATTCCAAGCTTTGAATCATTTAGAGTTTCACAAGTTAATGACAAACATTAACGCACTTACCAGGTAAAAGAAACAAATCAACAGGCTCATTTGCGAGCAAGACTGCAACAACAAAAAATCTTTCAATTAATACCATTAAGTCCACAATCCTTTTCCAATTTTCACCCTTGAAAGAGAACTGGACAGAAATAAATGTGTGTACGAACAAACATGTCCAAATAAAAGCTATACATCAATCATCAGCGAGAAAATGTAACCATAACTTGGTTACTATCTTGATGAAGTAGGTCTCAAAGAACAGCACTTTTTTTTTCTTTTTTCCTTCTTGTTGGATAATTGGAAAAATTGACACTTCTTTCAACAATAATAGTTCAATGCAAGAACACACCAGGAAAAGGTATCCATTTCAGAGATGCCAAAAGTTCAGCTGTGCAGATGAACCTAAAGATATACTACGCACTTTTTCATCTTGTACTAATGAACCTAAAATTCTGCTATGTTCTTTCCATTTGTATCAGGTATACTATAATCTTTGACGCTTCATCAATCAAAGCAACCAAAATTCTTTAATGCTTTCTCCTTTCTCATCCTGTTAGGGCAGTCTTGGCGTAACAGGTAAAGTTGTTGCCATGTGACCAGGAGGTTACGGGTTCAAGCCATGAAAACAACCTCTTGCAGAAATGCAGGGTAAGGCTGCGTACTATAAACCCTTGTGGTCTGGCCCTTCCCCGTACCCCACGCATAGCGAGAGCTTAGTGCACCGGGCTGCCTTTTTTTTTCTTTCTCTATCCTGTTCATGTGTTGCCTGTGTTCAGACAAGTGTCTACTCAACCGAGGCACACAAAAAGTGTATATCTAGACTATTACTTTGAATATGATTTCCTATAAAAACTTTGCCTGATAACCATGAGATTTTTTTGTAGATGGGAAAAGCGTGTTGACAGAGCATATCCCATTAGTTCTAGAGACTAACTAGTTTGGCTGGGATTTATTACTAAAAGGAAGGGGCATACTTTCCTGAGGAAGCTGCTAGCAACTACTATGTAATTGTAACAACAAAAATGAGAACAAACAAAAAAGTTCCACTTTTAACATGAAACAGACAACTAATGAAACAACAGGCTTCCTATGCACCAAATAATTTATTCAATATGTGCATTTTAGGGAAGTTAATAAAACATAAGGAAAGGATCACTCTAACATAGTGTCACACGTAATAGAGTTTTCTGAAATGAGACAAACTTCCACAATTATAGACAACTTCGAGACACAGAATGAAATTGCTCCTCAAAATTTTATGAATTACTAGAGGCTTAACTCATAGAAATGGAACATAAAACAACTTGATTAGTGCATCTACCTATTGTTGCTGCAGTAAAAAAAGTTACAGCAGTGTGAAGAAAAAGAACTATTTAGTATTTACGAAGAAAAAGTAAATGTACCATCTTCACGTTCATTTCCATCAGCATCTACTGGAGCTGGTTCCAGAATGTCCATTGAATTTGAAATCAAATCCTCAGTGCTTGATATGTTAAGCATTCGCATGTTTCTGTTCCTATCCTCCACTCTTGGAACAAAAAGCTTCTTTTGCATCTGCAGATCCTGATCTTATTTGATAATGGGAAATGAAAACGAGAATTAAGGTCTATAACTAATAAAACACTTAACAATGAAGAGAGCGAAATTGTAACAATGTTGTCACCTAGTGCATAATACATTAAAGAAACATGGCCTTTGCAGGTAGTGGTAGCAAGAAGCACAAAGCAACTATCTTCAGAGGCGGATCCAGGATTTAAACTTTATGGGTTTAGCTTTTAAGATTTTAGCATTGAACCCGTCACAATTTTTAAGTTATGGGTTCATGTCTACTATTTATTACAATTTCAGTGAAGTTTTAAATTTATGATCCGCGCTGAAAGTTATGGGTTCGGTTGAACCCCTAACTACTATAGTACATCCGCCTCTGAATATCTTAATCACATTAATATGTTTCAAAGCCGCCTAATTTTAAAATAATTAGTTCCCCATTAGTATACCTAGAATATTTCAGTATCAGTGGAGAAGTACTTGTGGTATCCAATTAATCAATCAACCACGACTCAATCCCAAACCAGTTCGTGTAACATAGAAATTCCAGAGGTTCAATTGAATTCCATTCGTTGCAAAATTATACTGTGTAAATAGAGCAAAAACTTTATCTTGTTATATATAAATTGTTGAATCCCCTTTATGCACGAGAATTTTAGTATAGCGACAAAGGGGTTTAAAATTTTTTGAATGAAACATTTTGATGAGTAGGTACACACCTCTGGATAGCTTCCGAGAATATGAGACATTATTTGGGTTGTATCTACTTCTCGCAAAGCACTAGAGCTTATGTAAGCACACAATCTCTTGCAAGCCTTAAACCATGGAGCCTCCATTACAATCCTTTGTATTGCTTCATCTAACCACTCGCATGCATATCAAAATTATCAACATATCTTCAACGGGAAAAGAAATAATCTACTTTTAAATTCGTGTGTAAGAAAAAAAAATACCTTCTTGGGATCTAATGGTGGGATCCATGGACTTGAGATCTCTTTTAACAACAGAACGGAGGGCCTTTTTCTGCTTGAAAACTGTTTCCAAATGGGCAGCGTCCGAATTGAAGTTCTTTTCTCCGGCGGCGCTCATGGTGGCAACGCCGGAACACGGTGAAGGTTGACGGCAGAGGATGGCGGAGCGGGTGAAGAAGAAGCGGGAACTGGATAGTGCCACGGCAGTAGCTGTCGTAGCTACTGTCCAAGGATTGGTCATTTAATCGCCTGGTCGTGCTGCACACATATGATTTATGTGTGCTCCTCCCGTTTCCAAATGCCCGCAGGTTTCTATACAGCACGAGTTGTTCCACAGCATTTCATAAAGTCTCCAAATATTATTCTTTTCAAAAAACTCTTTTATAAATTATTGATTTATTTTTTTCAAAGTTACTTATCTTTTTGCAATTAGTGAGTGTTAATAGTGAGATGTTTAAAGAAAGTATATATAGATAAATACTCTTATAATTATAATTACGGCTATTAAATATATTACTTAAGGATTGTGCTTGTGCAAAAAATATGTAATATGGATGAGAGGAGTATGCCTATCTCGGATGATAAAATCTAATGAGACAGATTTTTTATACGGACCGCAAAAGATAATACCTAGGAGACGATAATATTATATCACATGATTTATCATAGTTAAGTTATAAATTGAAATAATTATAGTATTGTATTAATTAATCATGGTTATGAGTAAGTTTTTCCTTTCAAAGGAGCACGATGGACGACCGTTAATTCAGTTAATTGATCCGCCAATCACTTTCCTATTAATTAGTTGAACAATAAAGAGTGGCCATTTGGTACATATAGCTGGTATTCACATCACCATCCAATTTTTGGAAACATTTATCTTAGGGAAACAATCTTCCTATCTTTCCTTCTTCACATCTACTAGAGAGAAATTAAGAAGAAGGTCATGATCTATCTCATTTCATCCCTTTTCTTTTGAACCCTTATTTCTTATCAACACCCTACTTTTTAAATTTTCACAGAGCACATTCTTTGTCTTGAATTTTGTTATTAGACAAAAGTTAAGGTAAAAAGAATGGCTTCGCGATCTTTTAAGTGTTTGGTTGAACAGAAGATGGGGAGAATTGGGGTTTTCTTCATATATGCTATTCTTGAATGGGTGATGATCATTATTCTTTTCATTGATGGCTTTCTTGCATTTTTCACCAATGAATTCGCTAAATTCTTCGAACTGAAAGTTCCCTGCTTGCTATGCACGAGAATCGATCACATTTTCATTAAAAGAAACTCAAGTTTCTATTATAATGATTCCATTTGTGAAGTTCACAAAAAAGACATTTCTTCCCTTGCGTATTGTCATGTCCACAAGAAGCTTTCTGATATTAGGAACATGTGTGAAGGCTGTCTTCTCTCATTTGCAACAGAGAAGGATTCTGATTGTGATAGGTACAAGTCATTAGTTGGGATTTTGCATAAAGACATTGATTGCTTTGTGGATGGAGATGATCAGAGAGTTTCCATAAAATCAGTGAAGAATGAAGATGAGGTCATCAAAACTGCAACTGTTGTTATCCTCAGGTGTTCTTGTTGTGGGGAGCCTCTGAAATTGAGGTCTAAATATTTGCGGAACTCATCTATAAATGAAAATATTTGTTCTCAAGCTCCTGCCTCGTCTCCTCGATCTCCCTTGACAACATGGAGAAATGAGGAAGCGCGCAATCTAGAATTGCCTCATGTCCGGTACACAGAGCTCAAGTTTACCTCAGATAATGACTCGGACCTTCCAGATGATGAGGGTCACCAAAATGCAGGTACCTATTTATCTTGAGGATTTCTTTTGCGTCATGTTTTCTTCATTAACAGTGTTGTGGTGAAAGGGGGAAAAAAACAATGAAAGAAAGAGAAGAACTCTTTCATCTTAACTTCTACAACTTTTACAAATAGAGTTTAAGTTCTATCCATTGTCACTGTATATAACTTAAATCCTTACTTATTGACGGGGATAGTTATAATATTGTGGTGGGAGGGGGGGATTGCAGTTACAGAAAGCTTCTCTGAATCAAGAAGGATCTTAGCATCCAGCAGCTCATAGTTCACATCTCTTTGCATATTCTATTCTACTTTATATCTCTTTTTTCCAATGTATAGCAGGTAGAGATGATATTAAAGCTGCTAGTGTCCCACTTCTACCAGATCCTGAGGACATACATGAAGAATCTTGCAAAACCTCAAATTCTGCAAGAAATAAATTCTTTGGAATCCAATTGTCAGACTCAGCTCAAGCCAGTCCTAAGTGGCCTTATAGGCCCAGAAAATTGGGTGTTGATAAGAGTGAATGCATTTCAGATACTAATGATACGAGTGCAACAAACGAAGCGGTCGATGACATCTTGCATCGCTTAAAGAGGCAGGTTCGTCTGGACCGAAAGTCTCTCATGGAACTGTACATGGAATTGGATGAAGAAAGAAGTGCCTCTGCTGTTGCAGCAAACAATGCCATGGCAATGATCACGCGCTTGCAAGCAGAGAAGGCAGCGGTCCAGATGGAAGCATTGCAGTATCAGAGAATGATGGAAGAGCAGGAAGAATATGACCAAGAGGCCTTGCAAGTCATGAAAGACCTAGTTTTGAAGAGGAAGGAAGAGATAAAGGTATTGGAAGCTGAACTCGAGACCTACAGGGAGAAGTATGGACACGTTAAGAGAGTAGGTAGTGAGGTCTGTGAAGTCGATGCAGATGATGATTATCAAGAGTTGAAATCTCATTCTGTATCATCCTTTGGTGAAAGATCAGACTGTGGCAGTCCTCGTGAAGTAGATCAAGATGGAGTAAACGAGTTCCATATAGAACGTCCTAGGGAATATGGAGAGGGAATTGTTGATCAATCAAACCTTGATTTTGAGAACGAGAGATCTTATCTACAGGGTTTGTTGACAAACCTTGAAAAGAAGATTAAAATACCTCCTGATGTTGAATCTCGTGTGTTAGAGCCTAATGTTATTCAAGAAAGAGGTACATATGAGTCTTTGCTTCCCTGTTTATCAGCCTATCTTTTTCTTTTCATCGTTGTTGATTATCAGACAACAGATACTAAAAGTTTGATAATGTTGTTAGGAAATGAGAATAAGGTTACCCTTACAAGAGAAGTGTCTCTAATCAGAGAGAGATTGAGAGCTGTAGAAGCAGAAAGTGGCTTCTTAAAACACGCTGCCATGACATTACAGAGGGGTGGAGAAGGAACAAAACTCTTGACTGAGATAGCTCAACATCTACGGGAGCTTAGATACTCTGATACAGCAACAGGGAATGCAGATGCATGACTTTTGTCCAATAAGGTGATTTCTCTTCTTCTTAGTTGTATATCTTTGTTCTTGCTCCCAGAGGTACTAGAATTTCTTTAAAAGGGAAGAAATTAGAAAAAATAGAAAGCTACATCAGTTGTGTGATGTGAATTTTCTACAGATGAGTGTTAGAGAGCCACACATGCTCCTTTTAGCTTAAAATTAAACTCCAATTATAAATTTATTAGTCGTGTTATCAGAGATCAATATTTTGCTTTGCATGTCTCATGTCAATTGTTAGTTCCCTCATCACTTGAAGCTTAATGTTCCTAGTAATCTGCAGGAGTCAGTTATGTAACAAGTGTTTTTTTGCAGTTCTTTCTCCTCTCTTCTTCTTCCACATTAGGATGTACAGTCTTGGAAGGAGCATTGATGTTCCCACTTTGGCATTTCTCGGAGCTTTACTTCTATCTTACCTAGAGCCTTGAGGTCTTTCTGGTAATATTCTATCCCATGCTTGTATACTCACCGACTCCATCTTGGATTTTTAACTTAAAATTTTATGTTAGCTGCACCAAAAGTAGCACTAGAAATTATTAGTTGCACTAAAGTAGCACCAGTCATACTAGCCTTCATATTTCTAGGCTTGTTTGATTGGAATAAGGGGAGAGCTCTCCCAGTTTTTTGTGTTGGAGAAATGTAGACATGTTGGAATGTGTTAATTTTATTCAGCAATGGACCAAATAGGGGATTCAAAGAAGTTGATTGCTTTACTTCGACTTTCCCGATGAGGATTAAATTTAAGTGCTGAGTTTGAAGTATTTTTAACGGATAATCACCCAGGAAACAAGTAGGTTAACTTAGGTTGGGTTCTTTATTGCCGTATGATCCTATTTTAATTCCCTAATTTACGATGCTGAATTATAGGAGTTGAGGTAGACCCGTTGGATCAGGACTACCATTTTCCAATAGGAAAGAAGAAAAATATAATATCTAACCTGTTGTTAAAAGGTATATGTCTCAATATGTGAACACCTGATCTAACTAATAATGCTTTTCGCAGGTGAAAATGTGGTTTGGAACCAGACAACTTTGAACTAATCCAGCAAAAGGCATTATGGACTCGCGAGAGGACTCCAATGAGAAACGAACAAAAAAATTTGTTAAATGTAAATGCGTATAGATGTCATATGTTTGAAACTGTAAGATATCCCCTCCCTTAACCTCTTGCAATCTATTTCAGACAACAAGTATCAACACAGGAATTTCATTGACAACAGATAATACAACTTAAACGTGTAATTAAACGGACAGAGAGGAAGGTGTGAGTGAGCATAAAATGGATCCTAATCCTCTATTGCGTTACTTAACTTTCTTTTTCACCCATAGACACCTTTATTTGGTTCCTAAAGCCTCAATTTACTAGACACTTCATCTTCGTTTCCTCTCTTCTATACGAGAGGATGAAAATTTCCTCCCAAACATTAGAATCATGTTAGTTAATGCTTTGATAAGAGTTGCTGTTGCGATTGTTCCAATCTTCGTTTCTGAGCCAAACTTAGGCTTTAGACAAGCTTCTCAATTTCCCAAAGCTTTCATCAGAATGCCAGAGCAGCAAGGATAAAAGTCATCAAGTGATTGTGCGCCAACACACCGTAAATGGTAGAGCAACCAATGTAAGGATCACCAGAAATTCCGAAAGAACAAGATGACTCCAACAGATTAGATTGTACTTGCACAGAGGAAAGTATGCTGTCCAACAAAGATACAGAACTCACCCTATACTTAATAACCTTTTATAAAGCAAGTAGCAACCTATAAGGCCGACAGTTCATAAGTTTCTTAAATCTACATTTCAAATTAGGTGATCGTCGCTAACTTAGCATATCCAACCTTCTCAAGTCACTAAGTTGTAGGCAACACATCGGCAGACATGTAAGGTGAGATGCAACCTTGTACCTGAGGAGAACCAATAACTCACATTAGACAAAGTATTCAGAAAATTTATCAGACAATCGTAATACCCATTCTTTCTCCAGTGTTACGCACAAGCTGAAAGAGTTGCAGTTGAAATGCAAATCAACAACAATTTGGGAAGAAAAAATGAAAAGAAATTATTTGCAGTAACACAATCTCCCTGAAGTTGTCGTCTTCATTTTTGAAATGCTTTCTTTGACATGATTAATCCCCAAGCGAAAAGAACAGATGATGTATGTGTACAGGTTCATGAACAGATGTACTTATCATGCAAATTATACACAACCATTCTAGTTTCCTGAAACGAAGTTTCAAACTGGGTCGGCTTGAGTAACGCAAACATCGGTGAGAATCCAATGCCCCGAAAACCTAAGGGTTCCTCCGCAAGGTTCGTCCATGGAGGGTGAGTCAGGGCCTAAGATCAGGCCGAAAGGCGTAGTCGATGGACATTATAGGGATTTGAGGGTAGCTCACACGGTGTGACCCCCTCATCCTTCTCCTTATGGTGAAGGATCGAATCCCATGATGTAATTCCCCCTAAACCTTGCCCCTCCCTCTCCCTCTCCCCCTTCCCCTCCCCCTCCCCCTCCCCTCCCCTCCCCCTAATAGTAATAAAATTTTAGAAGAAAAAAAGCTAGGCCATGTTCGTCATTTCTTAATTGGAAAAAGACAAGGATAACATCTTAACAAAAGAACACTAGCTTCTTGTGCAATTGTATATAAACAAGCCATCTTTCAACCTTCTAAATACAGAGGCTACTTATAGTTTACCACAGATGAAAGGATGCAGGATGTGAAACTTCATAATTTTCCAATAAATCATGCCAGATGAGAAAACAACATGCATTGTCACATGCCTAAATTATCTATTATTTCATAAATACCTTTTGATTCAAAATGTGTCATTTACACCTCTTATTTTCTTCTGTTATAATTCTTCTTATACAACATAATCCATAAAAATAAACAAGTACTATAACCAAAGCAAAGAAAAAGAATAAAACAAGGAACACCAAGGATTAGACTGAGCAAAGGGAGGCATAATTACCTGCAACAAACAAGTCGGTATTTGGATAAATCCCTGTAACAGAAGATCCACCTTCTGCAGACTGCTTTTTGGAAGAGGAGTAATTACATAGAGTACATGCTTCAGAGTGTCGATTGGCACACACTATTCCTGAATCGTTTTGAAGCAGGGAAAGAAAGAAAACAATGAGGGAAGTGACATCCAATAGAAACATCAAGTTTAAGCTAATTAGGAACAGAAAACACCGCCATTAACACTAAACAAACATGTCAAGATCAATGGCACGCACTATTCCTGAGTCATAATGAAGGAGGGAAAGAAAGAAAACAATGGGAGGAAAGTGACATCCAATAGCAACATCAATTTAAGCTTATTAGGAACGGAAAACAGAGCCATTAACACTAAACAAACATGTCTAGATCTAGTTCTATGGTTGGGCATAGTGTGATTCCTCTAGCTAATATAAAGGCAGCCGAGTCGTAGTTAAGAAACAATGTTCGATGCGGACAATCAGCAATAATAGCACAAACTTATGCATCATCACATACAAGTGACAACATTTAGTGTTGCGGAAATGGATCCAACAAGCAAGATCACTGCTAAATGATGCAATAGCATACAGTACATTCTATTAAGTGTTTTCATTTTAAAACAAGATCATTTGCATCATGTTCATGCATCTCGCTCTCATGGTTCTTCAACTACCCTACCTGTGGCTAAACACTTAAAATTCCACATATATAAACACCGTGACCTGCAAAAAATACTGAAGTTCTCCTAGACGAAGAAAACAAGTAATTGTCCACTGAAAAGAAGCAAAACTGGTAATATAATTTTGAAGGGGTAAATAAAACTGACAATATTACAAAACAAATGTAGGAATCTAGTTGCAACAACTCACCCAAGCCCATGCAGTCAGGAAATTGAGAATATTCAGAATCAACTGCCAGACCAACAATAGTTGCATTCAAACTGTAGAAAACCTCACCCTTCGGAACCTGGCATACAGATATAGAGCTAATCAGCACACGACAGAAATAACCAGATATACTTGTTTCAATAAGACTGGAACAAAAGTTAACTATGTGAATAAATAAGAAAAGGAGGAAGCAAGAATGTAGAAAATGCCCCAGGCCAGAAGATTCAGCAGATATGGACGACAATGCTCTTGGCCAACACCAAAGTAACAAAGCATTGCATGTAGAACATATCATTCGCCATTGCATAACCTACCTCACAATGAAGGTGTTTAATTTTGATACTTGATACAGGAATCTCGTACGGAGGGTGGGCAGCTAATGCTCGAGAAAGTTCCTTGATTGTTGTGATTTGCACATCACTTGGAAAGCATTGTCTGAAATAGGCCATAACACGTAGATCACGCAAAAGACGTGCATCCTTCTGTAAAAGAACCCTGGGAAAACATATCAGAGGACTAAGAAACAAGGGGGATATAAATTGTTGAAGGAGCAGAGACAACCCAACCAATTAAAAATAAATTCTAGATCTTGCTCAAGGCATATGAACTGAGATGTCGTATGTGTAGTGGGTAACTCCCTCTCTCTCCCTCCCTCCCCCCCTCCCCCTCCCTCTCTCTCTCCCATTTTAGGGGCTAAGGTAAAGAGATGTTAATGTACCAGGAAAAGCATCTTTGTCAAGAGAAGGATTTCCAATTCAAACGGAATATAACTTCACTCATCTGATGTAAAAACTAAAAGAGAGAAAAGATAAACACATACGATCTGTTAAAGGAGTCCTGACGAGCAGAGTTGACCTCAATTACATTTGCAACAGCAGCATCACCATCATCAACCCAAAATGTACCAGCTGGAAGATTCTTGCTCTCAGCTGATATGCAAATCTTAACAACGTGGGTAGGAGAGATGTATTTTAGAATATCCACAAGAATGTCATAGCCAATACCTATAAGATGAGAAAACCCAGAATCAGGCATGATCATGAAAATTGTATCCAAATCAATGATAAAATGAACCACACTAGCCTAAATTCAGGCAAAAGCAAGTAAATAAATACAGAAGCTTGCCTTTCACCCAGCCCGTTGTGTTAATGACAAGGGGCACCCCAGCATTTCCAGGACTTTCGCCATTGCTCAACAGGTATGTTCTCCGATAGTGATCATACAATGCAAATATATAAGCCAAGTATGTTTTGGGATCTCTTTTTGAGGATATGTCACCAAAAAAGAAGCATCTGAAGGAAAAAAATTTAGAGTCAAAATCAATATCAAGCAAATTTTGGACTTGCTAACAAAAGAGGATGAAATTTCTTTCATTCAACACATATATTTCAGCAACTACAGAACTTATGCACAACTTAGCTTACAGAAATGGCAATGCTTTCTGCTACAAAGGAAATCTACTACCAAATTTAGGCTGCAAAGATCAGCTTAAAATAACTTTAAACCTCTGGCACACGATTCAAATGCAAAGCATGTTTTCTATTAGAGGACCGGCGACCATTCTCCATTTATATTTTTATTTTTTTAACAACGATGGTGTCCGGGCAAGCTTGCATGCACCTCAACTAATTCCACGGGATACTAGCTATCTCCCACAAGCAACAGGTACCAGGTAACTCTATCCACCAAGGTTTGGACAAATGGGAAGAAATCATCTATTCTCGGTTGGGATTTGAACCTAAGACCTCAGGTTCTCAACTCACTTCATTGACCACTTGGCTACACCCTTCGGTGCGCCATCTCCATTTATTTGCCCTCTTTACAGCATAAAAAGCACTAAATATCACATTGAACATGGTAAAAAAAAAAACTAGATATCATATCACTCGTCCTATTTTTTCCTGCAGCGGGACAAAGATGGTGGGAGTTGAAAGGGGAAGAAGGATTCTAAACTCTTCCAAAAACAGAGACCAAAAAGAGTATACAAATTCACGTATGTCTTTTTCTAGTTAAACAAGTACCAACAGAAGTGAATCAGTACCACAAAGTTATGTTATTCCAAGACATGGATTCACCAATTATACCTCTCAGGAGTCTTTAGGCACGAAATTGACAGGTCTGATAAAAAAAGACAAGAAAGAGAGGAATGTGAATAAAAGCATCATTCGTAAAGCTCAAACACAAACATGTAACAGTTGAGGAATAATAGGTGTACCTGAAGTTATTTTGTCAATTGTAGTAAGGGATAACAAACCAGGTGGAGTAAACTCTGTCTGCCCAACATCTGTATCCAAATAAGCCACTTTCTTGTATCTGAAAGCCAAAGACAATTTATGATCAAATATGTTCTTCTATAGTAAAAGAAATTTTGGGATCAACAGGCTATAATTATATAATTCAGACAAAAAGGACACAGAGCCTCTCACAAACAGCCAACAATAATAACAGAAAAAGTAATCATCCACAAGTATATGCAGAGGTAGAGTGGTTGTTCATAATTGTTCGATTCGGACAATAATAACACAGAGCCTCTCAAGGACAGCGAGCAATAATAACAAAAAAATGTGATCATCACATATATCAATATGCAGAGGAAAAGTGATCGGGGCATAAGGCTTTGGAATCATCAATAGGACTGCATAGTACCCGGTGTATTACAACAACAACAACAACAACGCAACCAGTGTTTACTGTACTCTTAAAACACTAAACTGGAATATATAATGGTTCTTAGGTGGCGATTTGATTTGGCTTTTGATATGATGTTATTCTGGTTTTGAACTGTTTGATTATGGGGATTTGGTTTTCTGGGAAACACGGTTTAAATCGAATTTGGTTTGCAAATCAATTGTACCAAAACCAAAAACCATTTAAGATGAATACTAATAGGATAAGATCGACTAAGCATCTTTATATTTGATAATAAATAATTCTAACTAGTCAACAAAAAGATAATAGCTTTACAAGGAGAAAGCTAAAAATGTCTTCCGTTTTAAAAATGGTTTAAGCTTGCTTTTAAACTATAGGCAACCTTAATGTACCATGAAATAAGAAAGCAGAGCATCAGGACATCGGTTAAAAAAACTGAAACAAATCAAACAAGTACATTCTCAAATTCAAAACATGCAACAATGTCACATATGCAATGTATAATACATAGGCATAGCACGAGTCCATTAATTCAATTCAATACAAGTATGCAACCACTTCTCGTCCAAGACGAAATTTACAAAGTAAAAATAAAAGGTTGACTGCTCAAATATAAACTTTAGCAGTGGACTATCATATATTTGAGAAAAAGAGTAAGAGATACCTGTGCAGAAGAACGTTGAGGAGGAGGCGAGAGAAAGTGGTTTTGCCGCTATTTTTGGGACCGCAAACAAACGCAACCGGCGGCATCAGACCACTCCTCTGGTATGAATATGTTAGCCGATTGGAGCTTATCGTGACCCAAGGACGCCATTCCCTCTCGCTGGATCTTGTGTCTCCTGTGTGTTTTTGATGTTCTCAAGTAAAACTGGAATACACAAAGGCACGTTCTTCGTGTGATGTAGCGGGTCGGGTAAAACCCAAGGGCGGATCTACCTTGCCCCAAGCGGTGGTCGAACTATTCTTCTAATTATGTATATATAATTCAAATAGATGAAATTAATAAAAGTGACACCATTTGTTATTCAGACCTATGCAGCTCATGAGGCCAGAGGTCGAATTTTTTTGGCGAGGTCGCATGTTCGACCCTTTGGCTTCGCTTTTTGGCGAGGTCGCGACAGTAAACTTCTTTTTTTTTTTTTTTGGTTTCCCACCCGGTGTCCGGTACCCTCATTGGAGCCTGACTATATCCGAATTCGTGCCGCGTAGGGCCCCATTCGGAGGGAAGCACTCCCTACCAAGGATTTTTCCATACCCGGGGCTCAAACTCGAGACTTCTGATTAAGGGAGGAGCAGTCACATCCACTACACCACATCCTTTGGTGGTAAGTAAACTTTTTTAAATTGAAAGGATGCTGCTATTTGCTTTTGTTTTTTTAAGGATACTGACATGCTGCTCTTTTTTTCTTTTTTTTTTAAATGATGACACCACATACAAAAAAAATTGCCTACGCGGTCCAAAAGTAAATGATTGTATTCCTTTGGAACAATTTGTTACCAATTCACTCAAGATCGAGTCTCCCTTCTTGTACTACTAATATTAAAATCGTGTTATGTTTTATTTTTGTTTTAATAAAATGTGTATAAACTTTAATTATATGATTAGCAAAAGTTCACTTTAATCTGTTAAACAAAAATTTCTAATTAAATCTAGAAATCTAAATAGCTTACTATTAAACATCTAGCAGACTTTACCTTAAGGGTTTCCATTTCTTAAATTCTATGTTTATCTTATTGTTAGCAAATAAAAATAATAAGTCAACAGTTTAAAAGACAATATGCAAAGCATAGATAGATACATATATTTTACTTAAACGAAATTATTAATGTAACCCAACTTATAGTGAACTTATAACTAGCAATGATCATTATAGCATAAACTGAATTTTAAGTAATCACTACTCCCTCGGGCTATCTGGACATTATGCCTTTTTACAATTTTTAAATTAAGAAAATAATTATATAATAGGATAAAATAAAGAAAACAGATTAGGAAGCTATAACCTCAAATTGGCAGCACCAAATTGTGAAGACGCGTCAAGTGAATTTGCTTGACCAATAACGCCATTGTTTGATGGGTAAATATAATTTGTCTTTTGCCAATAGATGACATTAAATAAGCCCTTTCAGTTGCAAAAGAACTCACCCATCGTTAAAAGAATCTTTTGATACTTCCTGTATCGTTTTGTTTCCTCAACTATTCTTGGTTTAGCATCTCTGTCATATTAAACAACGAACACACAATTGAGATCAAAAACTAATACTTCCTCCGGTCCATAATAAATACTCTTTTCGGTCCATAATAAGTGGCCAAATTATTTTTTTTTTTTTTGGTCCAGAATAAGTGTCCATTTATATAAACAAGAAAGAATTCAATTTGTTTTTACAACATAACCCTTACGTACATATTCCTAAAAAAAATTCTTACTCCTCACATTAAATATTTAATTAATGGTAGTTTAGTCATACTAGGTATTTTTGTGTAGAATTTAGTATTTTCTTAATGAGCGTGCGAAAAGCAAATTGGTCACTTATTGTGGACCGGGGGAGTAATTTTTTGGCTTTTTTCTTGTGGTTCAAAATATTTGAGTTTTTCAGATTTCAAAATGAATTAATTATTTTTTTCTACGTTGTCCTTGAAGTAAATAGTGTTGGAGTTTGTGTTATGAGTGTTTATGTGAAAAGATAGTAAAAATTAATATGGTCAATTTTATTACTAATTAATGTGTAAAAGTAATTTTTTTAATATATATAAAAACAACCAAAAAATCAATCGTTATGAACCGAAAGGAGTCTTAAATAGTTTATCGAAAATTGAAGTATACAGTACAAGGAACAAAAGCAATCCTTCTTTAATAACGAAACTCTTTTTAACTAGCATAACTTTTAGTATTTAAGTCTAAACTCAAAGTTGAGTAAAATTATTTTGGGAAGGAATTACAAGACTGGAAAATGTGTCAACCTAGTGGCAAAATTATTGTATGTTTGGCCAAGCTTCTCAAGATAATAAAAACGCTTTTTTTCTCAAAAGTATATTTTTCGTAACTTGAGGTGTTTGGCTAAGCTTTTATGGGAAAAAATGCTTTTGGGAAGAAGCAGAAATAATTTTTGAGAAGCAGAAAAAAGTAACTTCTTTCCAAAAGTAGAAGCAGAAGTATTTTTGACTTTTCTTTTTACCAAAAATACCCTTAACAAAATACTCCTTCTAGTTCACAATAAGTGACCAGTTTCCTTTTTCATTTTGGTCCAAAATAAGTGTCAAGTTATGTAATCAAAAAAGAATTCAATTTGTTTTTACAAAATAACCCCTATGTACATATCCCTAAAAAGAATTCCTACTCCTCATATTAAATATTTAATTAGGGGTAATTTAGTTATAGTAGGTATTTTTATATAGAATTTAGTGTTTTCTTAATGGACGTGCTAAAAACAAATTGGTCACTTATTGTGAACTGGAGGGAGTAGTATATACCAAAATAACTGGTAAATATGATACTTAGGATATTAATGTATAAATATTTCTTATTATGTTTAGGATATCTTTCTAATATATAGTGACTTTAGGGGTGAATGCTTTTATATTTGTTGAATAATTTTTAATATATTTAATTTTTATTTAAAAAAATTAAGTATTTTTAATGTTTATTTTCATATTTTACTTAAATAAAATGAAAAACATTTATTATTGCATGTAACAATAAATTTTTAAGATTATTTGTTTACTTATAATAGTCACTATTAAATAAATTTATTCATGTCCTTATTCGTAATTTGATACTTAAAAGCACTTTCTGAAAAACTTGGTCAAACACAAATTATTGCTCAAAAATACGTTTTAGAGTGATTAGCCAAACACAAATTGCTTATCTCCAAAAATATTTTTTTTAAAAACACTTTAAAAATAATTATCAAAATAAATTGATTTCTCCGGCTTGGCCAAACATGCTATAATGGGAGTCTACTCAACTTTTGCACGGTGTTGAAGTATTGAGTTTTAAAATAATTTTTTGAAAGAAAGAAACTCAAGTCCTTAAAATGATAAATATGATGTTATTTAGCTAATTGAATAAAAGATGAAACGATACTTCACAAAGTCCTTAGATTCCCTTCTAAAATTATCCTCACGGCCTCATTTGTTTTTTTTAAGATTAAGACGTCTGAATCTGAATACACATCTGAATATCAAGATGTGTATTAAGATTAAGACATCTGAATTTGAATANTTTGATTTTTAACATCTGAATGTATAAAATTTATCTTTATTTGAAAATTAATAAACATAAAATTCAAATGAAATACTAACTAATCTAATATTCTATCAATAAAATATATGGTTTTTTAAATATGATAGTTGTTGGTGGTGATGGCTAACGGGTGATAGAGGCGGTCGTTGGTGGTAATTTTGGTTGATGATGGCGGTTCATGCTAGTAGCTAGTAGTGATTGGTAGTGG
>MDKH01067166.1:0-37786 GCA_005239495.1 Nicotiana undulata | reverse complement strand
CCGTTGGCAGCAACTTTGTCTTCGGCATCATGATCTACGCGCGCGGCATTGTCTGTGCGCGCGACGCTATTGGCAGCTGCTTGCGGCTGGGCGCTAGCGAGGGAAATAGGTGGGGCGACAGAGGCACCTGCGCGCTTGTCACTTGGAGCGGCCAAGACCACGGGGCCGTCCGTGGCGCTAGGCGTTGGGATGCTTGCTAGGACGCCACGGGGCGCGTCCAAGGGGTCATGGGGCATGGATGGAAAGCCGCCCATGACACTACTCATGCCTGGAATTAATCGAGTAGGACACCACTTTCTTCACCATAAGAGGTAAGCTTCTACCCCATTAACCTCAGTTTCTAGATTTTTGTTAAAAAGAAACATGATTAGGTGAGTTCATGAAGATGGGGGTAGGAATCTTGCATGCATGTAACCTACTAGCCATAATCTAGTAAAGGGAAATGTGTTAGAGTAAAATTTCACTAAAAAGAGGCCATTTAATCTAAAGGAACACCTAGTGTTTGATAGAAAGCTCAAATGAGTTCATGACATGATCATTATTCCTAATTCTAAATTCAATTGTGCCACATTGTGAACTAGATTGAAGGTGCTAGAAGGTCCGGTGAATTGGGGTAGAAATTTAAGGAAAAATCCAAAATCGAGGTATGTATGGCTAACTTTAATCTTTGTAGAATCGCCACGCTAGTGTCCGAGCATTTGGTATGAGCTCCTTGCTTGATCCTATGTGAATTGATTGTTCTAATGTGTTGAGGCGTAAGATTATGTTCTCTGATTATCTTAGTTGTTTACCATGTCACCATGTTACTTGAAATTGTGAAATATGATTCTTTATGCTTACCCTATCATGTGCAAAATTCATCATATGTGGGAACTTATAGATATGAAGGGTAGTGCTACTAAATGAATGAAAATGGTAACGAACTCAATTGTTAAATGTATCCAAGTGCCAAAGGCTCTGTAGTAAATGATGGGAAAGAAATGTGAATTGATTTAGTTAAGTTAATTGGTTATGGCATACCTTACATGTCGCACTGTTTTTGTAAAGGTTATTGTGCCCCTTGATTTCACATGGTTCTCCGGTTGCTATGAACTTATACTCTTGGTGATAGAAATACTTGTGATTGAGTTGTTGCTTATTTAAACTATGTTTGGTGGGATCGGGTTGCGTGCCACAACAGGAGGAATAAGGATGGTATATAGAGAAGGAACAAGGGTGCAATGTGATTGTACAGTAGGATCGGGTTGCACGCCGCAACCGGAGAAATAAGGGTGGTTTGTTGAGAAGGAATAAGGGTGAAATGTGATTGTACGGTGGGATCGGGTTGTGCGCCGCAACATGAGGAAATTGGAATAAGAAAATGTGAGACTCTCATTTGTGTTCTCTGTATTTCTGTGCAGCATTGTTTGGTTTCCATGACTGTTTTTTACTTGTGTACTGTTTAATTCTACCTAGAGTGAAGTTTGTTCATACATACTAGTACTATTCAATGGTACTAACGTTGCTTTTGCCTGGGGCGCTACATATTTTTCATGGATGTAGGTGGTTCTGTAGCAGGTAGCGCCGATCGACGATAGTGGTGCTTTCTCCTCCTCCCATCAACAGTTCTGGTGAGCCCAATTTCCTCCCGGGGCCGTGCGTAGTTACGTGTTGATCTCCTTTGTACATGTTGTCCCTTTTTGAGGTATAGTCGAGGCCTTGTCGCCGACAGGTCTATGTTCATTTCTCCGTACTCTTAGATGCTTCGTAGACACTTATGTGGGTTGTGAATATGTTTTGGGTAGATGTTGGATTTAATCGTAATCGTGAATATTGTAATTGGTATGTATTTTTTAAAAGATCTAATGTTGGTAATGGTGAAAGAGGAAAATGGACTTAATGTTATGAATATATATATGCTTTTGAGTTATCTCTTGCTACCTCATGTAAATAGTGTATGCTATAAACACGGGGAGAAACCAGTCGGGTATGAAAGGCTAATCAGGCTTGCTTGACCGAGTCACTCGATTAGGCGCCGGTCATGCCCCTCGGTTTTGGGGCGTGACAAACTTGGTATCAGAGCCTAAGGTTTCATAAGTTTCCTAGGATGTCTCGAAGCCGTGTCTAGTAGAGCCCTTCTTATCGGTGTGTTGTCGACCACATCTATAATTAGGGGGTTGCTTGGACATTTAGGAATACTACCCTTCATTGTTATTCTGAATCGTGCGATGGAGTGAAAGGTGAGGTTGTCTCTCTCTAACTCGTGCATTGTTTTAACTTCCAGTAAATGGCACCCGGGAAGAAAGCACGACTCGGCCAATAGGCCAATGCCACCGTAGGAGTGGCTACTGATTCCCAATTGAATTATGCAGGTGAGAATAATTCCCCGATGATGAATCAGCCTAATTCCTCCACGCCAGACCGGACCATCCCAACTCCTACTCCAGCAGAGGGTGCCACAATCGCTCTCGTTGATATTCCTGATCCTCCTCCAGCCCCAGCCTCCGGTCCTGGTATTTCTGACGGGGACCTTAGGGGAGCTATTCAGTTGTTGACACAATTGGTGGCCTCTCAGGCCCAGAGATCAAATGTTGCCCCCACATCCTTTAGCGAGAAAGGAGATCCTTCCGGTTCCAGGGTTAACAGGTTCCTTCAGTTAGCCCATCCAGAGTTCACAGGTACCGACCCCGAGGCGGACCCTCAGGATTTTATTGATTAGATATACAAGACCCTCCGAGTTATGCGTGATACTGAGATAGAGGGAGTAGAATTGGCATCTTAACGTCTGAAAGGGGTGGCGTATTCGTGGTTTGAGATGTTGTAGGATTCCCGTGAGGAGGGGAGCCCTCCGGCGAGGTGGAGTGAGTTTGCAGATGCCTTCATAGATCATTTCTTGCCCGCCGGGATTAGGGAAGCCCAAGCATCAGAGTTTGAGGTCCTCAAGCAAGTTAATAGAAGTGTGTGGGAATATCATATGGAATTCATGCGCCTGTCCAAGATGTTGTTCATTTGCTGCCGACCATGGAGGCCCGAGTTCGCCGGTTTGTGCAGGGCCTTGGTCTTTTGGTTGTTAATGAAGCTGCCACAGCTGCTCTACATTCTTACATGAACTATGGGAAGATTGTGGGATTCTCCCAGGATACAGAGGCTCGGAATTTGAAGCTAAGGATGGATCGAGAAGGTGGTAGCAGGGCCCGGTCAGCGGGCAACCTTGGGAGTTCATTCGAAGATGGGAGATCGGTTCCTCAGGGTGGGTCATCAAGGCCACCCCAGTCTTATGCTCAGTGCTCAGTTAGTGCCCCACCACCAGGGCGTCATCATCATCAGGAGGGAGGTCGTTTTGGGGCCAATTCAGGTAGCAAGAGGTTCCATCAACCGGGTCGACCAGGAGGGAGATTCCAGCAGCAGCGGAGAGCCCCATGCCCTAAGTGTGGGAGATTTCATTCTGAGCCTTGTTACTTGGACATACCGGTATGCTATAGATGTGAAATGAGAGGCCATATTCAGCGAGACTGTCGTACATCCAGTTAGGGCACATACCTCTCATCTATCCAGTTCTTCAGCTGCTACATCTTCAGCAAACACTCCAGCCCGCGGCCCTCCAGCACCAGCAGGGCGCGGTGTAGCTAGGGGTGGAGCACGGGGTCAAGGAGGACCTAGCCGGTTCTATGCCCTGAGTGGTCGTCAGAGTGCAGAGGATTCTCCAGATGTCGTCACATGTATTCTGACTGTTCAATCTCATGATGTGTATGCCCTTATTGATCCGGGGTCTTCTTTGTCATATGTTACTCCTTTTATTGCTTCAAGTTTTTGGATTGAACCAGAACAGCTTCATGGGCCGTTCTCAGTGTCGACTCCGAGGTGTGAATCTGTTGCGGCCACATGAGTCTATAGGAATTGTGTTGTCACGGTGTGTGGTCGAGATACCACGGCCAATCTTATTGAGCTAGGGATTGTTGATTTTGATGTAATAATGGGGATGAATTGGCTCTATTCATGTTTTTCTAAACTCGACTACCGAACCAGAATTATGAGGCTTGAGTTCCCTATTGAACCAACTATTGAGTGGGAGGGGAATAATATTGTGCCAAGAGGTAGGTTTATTTCCTACCTTAAGGCCTCAAAAATGATCCAAAGGGGTGCATCTACCATTTGGTCCGGGTTGCGGATACCACTTTAGAGGTGCCTGCTCCCGAGTCTGTGCTTGTTGTGAATGAATTCCTTGATGTTTTTCCGGATGAGCTTCCTAGGATTCCACCAGAAAGAGAGATCGATTTCGAGATTTATGTATTGCCAGACACGCAACCAATATCTATTCCACCCAATAGGATGGCACCAGCGGAATTGAGGGAGTTAAATCAGCAGTTGAAGGATCTTCTAGAAAAGGGTTTCATTAGGCCAAGTGTGTCGCCTTGGGGCGTACCGATTCTTTTTTGTCAGAAAGAAAGATGGATCGCTGCGCATGTGTATTGACTACATGTAGCTCAACAAGGTCACAATAAAAAACAAATACCTATTGCCTCAGATAGATGATTTGTTCGACCAATTGCAAGGTGCTACGTTCTTCTCAAAGATTGATTTGCGGTCCGGGTATCATCAGCTAAAGATCAGGGAGCCGGATATTCCTAAGATCGCCTTCAGGACTCGATATGGGCACTTTGAATTCTTAGTAATGTCTTTTGGGCTAACCAACACCCCACCAGCTTTCATGGACCTTATTAATCGAGTCTTCAAGCCATTTCTTGACTCTTTTGTAATAGTCTTCATCGACGATATCCTTATTTATTCACGAAGTCAGAAAGATCATGCTAATCACCTTAGGATAATTCTTCATACTCTTCATCAACACCAATTGTATGCAAAGTTCTCAAAATGTGAATTTTGGCTAGAATCAGTTGCCTTTTTGGGCCATGTTGTCTCCAGGGAAGGGATTCAGGTTGATCCCCAAACGATCGCAACTGTGAAAGATTGGCCTAGACCAACAACCTCGACAGAGATTTGCAGTTTCTTGGGTTTAGCTTGATATTATTGGAGGTTCGTGGAAGGATTCCCTACCCTCTCCTCCCCATTGACTAAGATGACGCAGAAAGCAGTCAATTTCCAGTGGTCCGATGCTTGTGAAAGGAGTTTCCAGGAATTGAAATCAAGATTGACTTCGGCGCCGGTGTTGACCTTGCTAGAGGGTACAGAGGGATTTGTGGTGTATTGTGATGCTTCAAGGGTTGGTCTTGGGTGTGTGTTGATGGATTGCGACAAGGCCTTATGCTTCGAGGCAGCTTAAGAATCACGAAAAGAATTATCCGACGCATGATTTGGAGCTTGCAGTAGTTGTCTTTGCGTTGAAAATTTGGCGGCACTATCTTTATGGGGTCCATGTGGACGTGTTCACAAACCACAATAGTCTCCAGTATCTATTCAAACAGAAGGAATTAAACTTAAGGCATAAGAGGTGGCTGGAGTTGCTTAAAGATTATGATATGGATATCTTATATCATCCAGGGAAAGCGAATGCCGTGGCAGACGCTCTTAGTCGAAAGTCCATGGGTAGTTTGGCTCACATAGAAGCAGGCTAGAGACCTTTGGCTCGAGAGGTTTACCAGTTGGCCAGTCTGGGGGTGTGTCTTACGGCCTCAGACAAAGGGAATGTTGTGGTGCATAACGGAGCTGAATCTTTGCTTGTGGCAGAAGTTAAGGAAAAGCAATTCAACGATCCAGCAATGGCATGGCTGAGAGAGGCAATTCTTAATCACAGGACCACAGATTTTTCACTTGGCAAGGATGACGGTGTTTTGCAGTGCCAAGGGAGATTATGTGTTCCGGATGTGGATGACCTTCGGGAAAGGATAATGGCAGAGGCTCACAATTCTAGATATTCCGTACACCCAGGTTCTACGAAAATGTATCACAATCTCAAGGAATATTATTGGTGGAGTGGCGGACTTTGTGGCTAAATGCCCGAACTGTCAGCAAGTGAAGGACGAGCATCAGAGGCCTGGTGGGTTGGCACAACTTATAAAGATACCAATGAAAAAATGGGAGATGATCAATATGGATTTTGTGGTAGGGTTACCCCGAACTCCGCACAAGTTTTACTCAATTTGGGTAATAGTGGATCGGCTCACGAAGTCAGCACATTTCTTGTCGGTCAAGTCCACCGACACTGCAGAAAAATATGCTTAGTTGTATATCAAAGAAATAGTCAGGCTCCATAGCACTCCATTTTCCATTATCTCAGATCGAGGGGCCCAATTCACATCTAACTTTTGGAAGAAATTTCAGCAAGGTTTGGGAACGTAGGTAAATCTCAGCACAGCCTTCCACCCGCAGACTGATGGACAAGCAGAACGGACTATCTAGACACTTGAGGACATATGCGAGCTTGTGTGCTTGATTTTAAAGGTAGTTGGGATGATAATTTGCCACTTGTACAATTTGCTTACAACAACAATTTCCACGCCAACATTCAGATTGCCCCATTTGAGGCTTTGTACGGTAGGAGGTGTAGGTATCTGATTGGGTGGTTCGAGGCCGGAGAGGCCAAACTGTTGGGACCAGATCTTGTGCACCAAGCTATTGAGAAGGTTGCAATCATAAAGGAATGGTTGAAAACTGCTCAGAGCCGTCAGAAATCCTATTTGGACGTTCGTCGCAGGGATTTGGAGTTCCAAGTAGATGATTGGTTATTCTTAAAGGTATCTCCCATGAAGGAGGTCATGCGGTTTGGAAAGAAGGGAAAATTGAGCCCAAGGTATGTCGGGCCGTATAGGGTCACTCAAAAGATGGGAAAGGTGGCGTATAGGTTGGAGCTGCCCCCTGAAATGTCATTGGTACACCCAGTGTTTCATGTGTCCGTGTTGAAAAAAGTGGTTGGGGACCCGTCTGCCATCGTGCTGGTTGAGAGTGTGGAGTTTCACGAAGAACTGTCATACGAAGAGATTCTGGTTGTTATTCTTGATAGGCAGGTCCGTAAGTTGAGAAACAAGGAAATTTCACCGGTTAAGGTGTTATGGCGAAATCAGCAAGTCAAGGAAACTACTTGGGAAGCCGGAAATGAAATGGAAAAGAAGTACCCTCAATTGTTTAAATGAGTCAGGTAGTCGTTTATGAAGTTGATTATCTCTAAATAATTGCATTACATGTCATATTGTTTAGAGCCATCCCACTCCCCTAATTCCCCGTTCTCTTATGAATCCTTAAGTGGTACTACATTTGTGTGTTATTGTGTTAACTGAATTATGTGAAATTTGTTGAAGTAACTGGATTAGGTGAAATTCGTTGAAGTGTGTTTCAGGGGCTCTCTGACAGGTGGATAGGCCTAATTACAAAGGAAACTCTGGCAAGATTGTTAGAAAAATCAGAGTTAGTGAAAATTGGAGGTTGGCATATTGTATTTTCAAACCCAAGTGATTCCCCCAATCCATATTCGAGGACGAATGATCTTAAGTGGGGGAGGATGTAAAGACCCGTAGAATTCTTAACTAAAAAAAATGATGCCCGGATAGATCCCCATGTTGATATAACTATAGAAATTCCTAAATCGGACCTTTTTGGAGTGAAAAAGTACCCCAGGACTTAGAGGATAGAATATTTCCAATTGTGCGAATCTACGGTCTACTATGCGATCGCATATCAAGTATGCGGACCGCACAATGGTCGCATAGCTGGACAGATTATTGTCCATTTCGAGGACAGCTATGCGGCCCAAAATGCGATCGCATATCATGTATGCGGGCCGCATAGTTGTCGCGTAATGGAACCTGAGTTTTTGCGGAGGGAGTTATGTGGCGCACTATGCTATCGCATAACAGGTATGCGGACCACATAGTTGCCGCATACCCGGGAAAATTCCTTTTCTTTTTGGCCTAGCTGAAGGCCAATAATGAAGCAGGTCTGCGGACCGCATAACCGAAATACGATCGCATTCCAAATCGCAAACCTCCATCAGGGCTCCTATTTTCTGATTTTTAAAACCCGACCCCCAGCCTAATATAACACCCATTTCTCTTATTTTAACCATATTCTGATAAATTAGAGAGGGGAGAGAGTGGGTTCTAGTGAGAGAGAGTCCCAACTTCATCAGATTTGATCCACCATCACTACTCAGGCCTGAAATTCATCGAGTATGACACCATTTTCTTCACCATAAGAGGTAAGCTTCTACCCCATTAACCTTAATTTCCAGATTTTTGTTAAAATAAAACATAATTAGGTGATTTCATGAAGATGGGGGTAGGAATCTTGCATGCATGTAACCTACTAGCCATAATCTAGTAAAGGAAAATAGGTTAGAGTAAGATTTCACTAAAAAGAGGCCATTTAATCTAAAGGAACACCTAGTGTTTGATAGAATGCTCAAATGAGTTCATGACATGATCATTATTCCTAATTCTAAATTCAATTGTGCCACATTGTGAACTAGATTGAAGGTTCTAGAAGGTCCGGTGAATTTGGGTAGAAATTTAAGGAAAAATCCCAAATCGAGGTATGTATGGCTAACTTTAATCTTTGAAGAATCGTCACGCTATTGTCCGAGCATTGGGTATGAGCTCCTTGCTTGATCCTATTTAAATTGATTGTTCTAATGTGTTGAGGCGTAAGATTCTGTTCTCTGATTATGTTGTTTACCGTGTCACCATGTTATTCAAAATTGTGAAATATGATTCTTTATGCTTACCCAATCATGTGCAAAATTCATCATATGTCGGAACTTATCGATATGAAGGGTAGTGTTCCTAAATCAATGAAAATGGTAACGAACTCAATTGTTAAATGTATCCAAGTGCCAAAGGCTATGTAGTAAATGATGGGAAAGAAATGTGAATTGATTTAATTAAGTTAAATGGTTATGGTGTACCTTACATGTCTCACTGTTTTTGTAAAGGTTATTGTGCCCCTTGATTTCACATGGTTCTCTGGTTTCTATGAACTTATACTCTTGGTAATAGAAATTCTTGTGATTGAGTTGTTGCTTGTTGTTGCTTATTTAAACTATGTCTGGTGGGATCGGGTTGCGTGCCGCAACAAAAGGAACAATGATGGTATATAGAGAAGGAACAAAGGTGCAATGTAATTGTACGGTGGGATCGGGTTGCAAGCCGCAACAGGAGAAATAAGGGTGGTTTGTTGAGAAGGAATAAGGTTGAAATGTGATTGTACGGTGGGATCAGGTTGCGCGCCGTAACATGAGGAAATTGGAATAAGAAAATGTGAGACTCTCATTTGTGTTCTCTGTATTTCTGTGCATCATTGTTTGATATCCATGATTGTTTTCTACTTGTGTACTATTTAATTCTACTCGGAGTGAAGTTTGTTCGTACATACTAGTACTATTCAATGGTACTAACGTCCCTTTTGTCGGGGGCGCTACATCTTTTGAAATGGATGTAGGTGGTTCTGTAGTAGGTAGCGCCGATCGACGATAGTGGTGCTTTCTCCTCCTCCCTTCAACAGTTCTGGTGAGCCCTATTTCCTCCCGGGGCCATGTGTAGTTACGTGTTGATCTCCTTTGTACATTGTTGGCCCATGTCACTGAATGGGTTTTGAAGATTGACAAATAGTGACAAGTTGAACCAGGTCCATCAGAGCAGATACATCTGAACGAAGCAGTTGGCACAAAAATCGTGCAAGTCTAGGAGATATCAGTGATTGCTGAGTATCAAAGAACTAAGAGAATGTCTCCTAATACGAAAAGGTTGCAAATTGATAGAGATGACAAAAGTTGATTTCACCTAGGACAGAAATAGAGGAAGGAAGTTGAGTTACATTCGAACTCATTGAAACAAGCAAAATTGAACTCAACAACTGACTCTATAAATATTCAAAGGATTACTGCTGAAATTGCGAAGGCACAAAGATCAAATTGAATCAAGTTATGAAAGCAAAAATTCCCAGGATATTTGCAAGCAGAAGTACCGTGCAAAGGCTAGAGTTCAACTAGAAGAAACAGTTCCATCGTCTAAGTGTTGAGTCTAGTTGATGTGTAGTAGGAGTTTTAACATTGTATCTTTCAGCTTACTTAGAAGCAATTGTAATAGGTACAAATTGTTCAAGTTAGAGTTAGCTTGAATTCTGTAGAAATTAGCTAGAGGCTAGTTGATACAAAGAGGATTAGAGTTAGTCCTAGGATTACAAAAGAGTTTATTTTGTAAGTCCGTTTGGCTCAGTGGTTTTAGTAAAGTGTTTGAGCAAATGCTACTGAGGAGTAGGTCGTGGTTTTTTAACCTTTTGAGCCAGGTGTTTTCCATGTAAAAATCCCCGTGTCTTTACTATTACTGCTTTATTATTTCGCAAACAGTAGTAAGTAGTATACTAAGAAGAACCAGGTTCTTCTTATTAGACAGCACTCGAAAATTGGGTACTGCACAATTAACTTATAATATTGTGTAGTATTGAAGTCTAAAACATCAATTGGTATCAGAGCAGGTTATCCTTGAAGAGTCTAACACCTAGGAAAAGATCAAGATGAGTGCACCACCTGGGAATTGGGAAGGTCAATCAACTGCAAGGTCACCAGTCTTCAATGGCCAGTACTATTCTTGGTGGAAGAATAGAATGAAGAATCACCTTATTAGAGAGGACTATGAACTCTGGGACATAGTCACTGATGGACCACTTGCAACAATGAAGAAAACTGCTAAAGGAGTAGATGTTCCTAAGACTAGGGCTGACTACACAGCTGAGGATCTGAAGAAATTGGAGAAGAATTCCAAGGCCAACAAGTGGATAGTGTGTGGACTAGGCCCAGATGAATACAGCAGAATCCAAAGCTGCACCACTGCCAAGGAAATCTTGGATACTCTACAAGTGGCTCATGAAGGAACAACTCAAGTGAAGAGGTCTAGAGGTACATTGCTATACTCTCAGTATGGAAACTTCACTATGAAAGAAGGAGAAACAATTCAGGAGATGTACACAAGGTTCACAACCTTGAATAATTAACTCAAGTCTCTTGGAAGAGTCATCCTTGAAGAAGACAAGGTGGAGAAGATTTTGACAAGGGTCCTGCCTATCTCCTGGGAAAGCAAGATAACTGCCATCCAGGAATCCAAAAATATGGAAACCCTTAGACTAGATGAGTTGATTGGAAACCTTACGTCTTATGAACTTAGAAGGCAGACCATGAAAATGGATGCCCCAAAGAAGGAAAGAAGTCTAGCACTAAGGATCACAAAGGGAGCATATCTGGAGGATGATGAGATGGCCCTGATCACCAAAGAATTCAGAAACTTTCTCATGAGGAAGAAAGGCATCTCTAGAAGAGGAAACTTCAACAAGGTAAAGGATCCTGAAAGGCTAGCTAATGAGGGATGCTACAAGTGTGGAAAAACTGATCATCTCATCAAGCACTGCCCCCAGTGGGAGGTAGAATGGAGGAAGGAGAGATATGAAAGAAAGAACAGGAAGAAGGAACTGGTCCAACCCAAGAAAACTACTACAAAGGCTATGGTTGCTGCTTGGGGGGAAAGTTCAGATGAAGAATCAGAAGATGGTGAAACAGAAGATCAGGCTCTCATGGAAATCGGAGAATCTGATAAGGAGACTTATGAAGAACCACAGGTAAGTATCTCACTTCTTAAAACAAAAATAAAGTTTCTATCTAAGGAGAAACACTCTGCGTTGCTACTTGACTTCATTGATGAATCTGAGGAGACAACTAAAGAGAAATATCAACTATCTAAAGAGTGTGCAATGTTGAGAGCAAAATGCATGGACCTGGAAATAAGGGTCAATGAATCTGAAAAGAAAAATACTGTCTTGATGAACCAGGTTCAACCACTCGAAACTGAGATTCTAGAACTAAAATCTGAAAATTTAAAGTTAAGACTAGGATCCAGTAAAAAGGTAGTTGATCACTCTCATGATAAATTAGAAGAAGACTTAGGTAAACTGAAAGATAAAATGTATGCCAAAGATGAGCAGATAAGATCTCTTAAAGAAGAACTTGGCAAAGACAAACATGACTTTGATAGAACACGTAAGTGAAATAAGTCTTCTGATGCTTTAATATGGCTCCAAGAGAATCATAGTAGCAACTGAAGAGGGCTTGGTTTGGGAGTCAATTGCCTAAGTGGGATCCCAAAAGCAAGTATCTCACTCTCCCTGAAAATAACATTTGCACCCATTGTGGGAAGACTGGCCACTATAAATATGAGTGTTCTGCAAAAGAAAAGACCAGTCAGAAAAATGAGAGATTCATTGAAAAGAAAAACTGGCTACCAAACTGGGCCAGAAAAAATCTGATTCGTCCATTCTCTCATGGAAAAGGACCCAAACTAGTTTGGGTTCTTAAAACTAACCCCTGATTTTCTTTTGAAGGTACAAGTGAAGGGAAGCAGCCAATTTGGTTTTTGGATAGTGGATGCTCTAAGAATATGATAGGGAACAAGGAACGTTTCCTTTCACTTGAAAACCTCAAAGGAGGAAATGTCTCCTTTGGAAACGGAAAGAAAGGTGAAATAATAGGGTTCGGCAAGGTAGGTAAAGATGAAACACGTTAAATTGAACATGTGTATCTCATAGATGGCTTGAAATATAGCCTAATCAGTGTGTCACAACTGTGTGACAGAGGTAACCTTGTCGCTTTTACTTCCACAAAATGTTTTGTGATCAACCTGCTTACTGACAAGATTGTTTTGCAGGGAAAAAGAATGAACAATATCTATGTCATTGACTTGTCCACACTGTCTGACAATGAACTCACTTGCCTTAGTGTGTTGGACAGTGATCCCCTCCTGTGGCACAAAAGACTTGGTCATGCAAGTCTAACTCAACTTAACAAGCTGGTCTCTAAGGACTTAGTGGTAGGGCTTCCTAACATTAAGTTCAAAGAAGACAAGGTTTGTGAGGCATGTGCAAGGGGGAAGCAGGTAAGGTCTTCTTTCAAAAGTAAGAAAATGGTCAGTACCACCAGGTCGTTGGAACTGGTTCATATGGATCTGTGTGGTCCCATGAGAACTCTAAGTAGAGGTGGAAAGAGATATGTTATGGTACTAGTAGATGATTTCTCAAGGTTCACTTGGACCTTGTTCTTGGCATCTAAGGATGAAGCATTTGAAATGTTCACCTCATTTGTCAAGAAGATTCAGAATCAATTAGGACATCAACTAGCATTCATTAGATCTGACCATGGTACTGAGTTTGAGAATGCTAAGCTTGCCGAGTTCTGTGATGAACATGGTGTGAATCACAATTTTTCTGCTCCTAGAACCCCACAGCAAAATGGGGTTGTTGAAAGGAAAAACAGAACTCTTGAAGACATGGCAAGAACCATGCTTCTATCAAGCAAACTACCTCACAGCTTCTGGGCAGAAGCAATTAACACTGCACATTGTATTATCAATAGATGCATGACCAGACCTCTGGTAGAGAAAACTCCCTATGAATTACTTAAAGGGAGAAAGCCCAACATATCCCATCTTAGGGCTTTTGGATGCAAGTGTTATGTGCATAATAATGGCAAAGATTCTTTAGGAAAATTTGATCCCAGAAGTGATGAGGGAGTGTTCTTGGGATATTCTACACAGAGCAAAGCTTATAAAATATACAATAAAAGAACTCTGTGTGTAGAAGAAAGTGTACATGTTGTCTTTGATGAAACTAACACTTTATCTGAGAGATAGGAACCAGAAGATGAGGAGCTTGGATGGGTGAGGAGCAATGACTACATTGAAGCACCTATGGCAGATGGAACAGGTGATGGACCAGGTTCAACAACCCCACGCAACTCGACAGGGGGAATGCCTCATGAAAATACTGGCCCTGATCCTATTCCACAGCAACAAGACAACATGGAACAATCTAGAAGTGAACAACTCGTTCTCAAACCACACAGATATCAGAGTTCTCACCCTCTTGAGAACATCATAACAGACTTGAGATCTGGAATCAAAACTAGATCCTCCTTGAAAAATCTGTGTGCGTTTGATGCATTTCTATCCTTGATTGAACCAAAGAACATTGTTGAAGCCCTGAAAGATGCTGACTGGGTAACTGCTATGCAAGAGGAGCTGAATCAATTTGAGAGAAGTCAAGTATGGCACTTGGTACCCAGGCCACTGGACAGATCAATAATTGGCACCAAGTGGGTCTTCAGGAATAAACTCGATGAGGATGGAACTGTTACTAGAAACAAGGCAAGACTGGTTGTTCAAGGATACAACCAAGAAGAGGGAATTGATTATGATGAGACCTTTGCTCCTGTGGCAAGATTGGAGGCAATCAGACTTCTTATAGCATTTGCTGCACACATGGAATTCACTTTGCATCAGATGGATGTAAAGAGTGCCTTTCTCAATGGCTATTTGAAGGAAGAGGTATTTGTAAAACAGCCTCCTGGTTTTGAAAGCAAAGAATCACCTGATCATGTATATAAACTTGACAAGGCTCTCTATGGTCTCAAGCAAGCACCTAGAGCTTGGTACGAGAGATTGTCAAAATTCCTGCTGGAACATGGGTACAAACGAGGCAAAATAGACAGTACTTTGTTCTTAAAGGAAAAGGGAAAAGATCTTCTGATTGTACAAATATATGTTGATGATATCATATTTGGGGCAACAACTGAGAAGCTCAGCAAGGAATTTGCTACATTAATGGGGAGTGAGTTTGAAATGAGTATGATGTGTGAGCTAACCTTTTTCTTAGGTCTACAAATCAAACAAACTCCACATGGAACAATGATTCATCAACAGAAGTATGTAAAAGAACTCCTCAAGAAGTTCAAAATGGAAAATTCAAAGGATATAGATACCATAATAGCCACAGCTACAAAATTGGATGTGGATGAACCTGGTTCATCCGTTGATCAGAAGACGTACAGAAAGATGATTGGGTATCTACTATATCTTACTGCAAGTAGACCTGATATTGTGTTCAGCGTGGGACTATGTTTTAGGTTTCAAGCAAATCCAAAGGAGTCCCATCTCACTGCAGTAAAAAGAATTTTGAGATATCTGAAGGGCACCACTGATTTGTGCCTTTGGTATCCTAAAGGTAGTAATTTTGACCTTGTAGGATATGCTGATGCTGATTATGCAGGTTTCCTGGTTGACAGGAAAAGTACTTCAGGCATGGCTCACTTTTTGGGCTCCTGCCTTGTCTCTTGGGCCACCAAGAAACAAAATTCAGTAGCCTTGTCTACTGCTGAGGCTGAATATGTGGCTGCAGCCTCTTGCTGTGCTCAGTTGCTATGGATTAAGCAACAACTCCTGGACTTTGGTATAGATGTGGGATGCATTCCTATTTACTGTGATAACACTAGTGCAATTAGTATGAATAAGAACCCGGTTCATCACAAGAGAACTAAGCACATAGATGTTAGGCACCATTTCATGAGGGATAACTATGAAAAGGGGATGATCTCAATCGAACTCTGTGCTACAGATCGTCAAATTGCTGATATATTTACCAAAGCATTGAGTAGAGATCATTATGAGAGAAACATGCTTGAATTAGGGATGATTAAGATCACCTAATTGAAAAATAAAATGAAAAAAATTGAAGAGAAAAAAGGGGAAGTTTTCTAGCTAGAAATTTTAATTAGGTACTTAATCATATTAATCATTGCTCAGTACTATGTCTTTATTGCCATACTCTTCTGCCATGTATTAATATGATTCCCTAGCTGCTAATGACGTTTCTCTATTTTTGTCAATTGAGGCAAAATAAAGATTTTTAATAGGATGAACCTGGTTCATCCATGTTGGTTTACATGACTGACAAGGTACGTTCTCATCTCCATACATGTATTAATTCAAGTACAGTCATACATGAGAAGGAATCTATCCATTTATGGTTCAGTTCAAATTCTCGTACTTACCCAAATAGTGAACCAGTTTCAAGAAGCTCCATCACATTAAATTAGCCTAGTTTTAGGGGGAAAGAAACGGTCTAATCAATGTCCAATCACTCACAGTCCTTAATCGATTAGAATCCTACTTATGTTAATACACTTCCGTTGTAATCACCCCCGCCACAAGTTATAAATAGGCCATCATTACCCATTGTGAATACATCAATAGACGAACCATGTTCAAGTCACTCAACACTCAAATCTCTACTGCCTTTTTCCCTCTCTTCTTTTTCTCTCTAAAATTTAAAACCATGTCGTCTGCTTCATCTGATTCTCAAAATCGTGACTACGATGACGGAGTATATGAGTCTGATTCTCCACCGGTCTACAGTTCTGAATCCTCTGAGACACCTGAAACCCCTGAACACCATGATGCCCCTGAACCCACACCAAACCCTACCCCAGCCCCCAAACCCCATCGTGTCAAGGTTCTTGCATGCAAATCTGTGGCTTCAGGTTCACGAGCAAAGTTCTTGGAAGATTTATTACAGGCTGAAGAAGAACCCAAACCAGATTCGTCCAGTGAATCATTCAAATCAGCACATGAAGACGATGCACCTGGTTCGTCCAGTGCTGAGAAAGGTAATACTGAAGTTACCTCTGTGTTAAATTCTGAAAATAGATTTGTGCTGGTGGGGTCTGTGGTGGATGTGGAAGTGCCAAGTAGGCAAAGAAAAACTAGGAAAATTCTTGAGAATGAGGTAGATGCAGGTGTGAGGGGATCTGGGAAGGATGGTACCACACTTGAAATTCGTGGCCCCATTCTTGAGAATCTTGAAGATGATGTCGTAGTGATAGGGGGAACTCATGATGTAGAGGAGGCTGATGCTGAGTTGGAAAAATTGATGACTAAGATAGATGAATATGTTTCTTCTGGGGAAGAAAATTTGGCTGAGAGACTGAAGAAACTGGGGGACTCATACAACCCCAAGAAGAGAAGGACTCCAAAGTCCATCAAGTCTAAAGCCTCAGTTTCCTCAAAGAAAAGGAAAATTGATGAGTCTGTTGGTGTACCTGTTCCAAGGGTACGAGCTACGAGAAATACTGTTCGAGAAGAAGAGGAGAAGCTGGAAAAAGCTCTGCAAGAGAGCAAAAGAAAGAAGGCAGAGAAAGGGAAAGCGAAAGTGGGGGAGCCTGTTGAGGCTATTGCTGATGATGAGGTGTTGGACCTGGTCCAACAAGAAGATGAGGTTGCTCCAGTGGTGATCAAGACACCCAAGCCCAAAAAGGCTAAGACTTCCACAAAGAAGTCAGCACCTGTGTCTTACCACTGTGAGTACATCTACGAGGACAAGGTCTAAAGTAAAGTCAAAGAAGAAAGTTTAGATTGTTGAGAGGGATGATGATCCTGAATGGAGTGGAGATGAAGAGAAGGAGGTTGGAGAAGTGCCGACAGACAGAGTTTCCATGTTTGGCAAGAGACATATCTTGAAGTGAAAGTTACTGAAGGATTTGGAGGAGCCAGGTATGAGGTACTTAGTGGATTTTCTGGCAGCGCAAGGCTGGAAGGACATGGTCCTTCGCATGGAAGGCAGGCTGGTCAGAAAAGAGGTTATGGAGTTCATGGGGAATGCAATTGTGATTGGAGGAAGGGTTACCTCATTGGTCAGGGGAGTTGAAGTCTCCTTTGATGCTCAAGAACTGGGGGTTATTCTAGATATTCCTGCTGAGGGCTATGACGATTATACAAGGAAGAGATGGCCTTGCTTGGAATGAATGGCCTCAGCACTCAACATCACCAGATTCTTTTGTGACAATGAAGAGGAGCCTGAACCCAGGTTGTGTCAAAAGCAAGATGAAGCCTGAACACAAGCTGTTCTTTGAGTTTGTAATTAAATTTCTGCTGCCTAGACAAGAACGCAGGCACATTGCCAACAACATGGATCTAACATTTATGGAGTGCCTGTACAGAGGCAAGCAGATCAATTGGCCATCTTTAATCATCCAACTTTTGGACAGAGTGGTGAATGGCACCAAGGCTCATGCAATTCCTTATCGCTTTATCCTTACTGCTGTTCTGGCTCATTTTGCAGTCCCCACAAAGAAGGCTGAAATGGCTACTGCAAAGGATTTCTTTGGGAAGGACACTTTGCTGTCATGTGATTACACTGTCAGTGCCCCGGCAGATGAACCTAGTTCATCTCAGAAGCAACCAGTCAATAGCAAGGTCCGTACTCTGGTGCAGGAAAGCGAGCAAAAGGATATGGAGATCCTTCGATTGAAGACTCGCTTAGTTGAGGTAGAAGTTGAGCGTGATGCTCTCAAAGCTGAATTAGCCAAGGAGAAGGAGAAAAACGAGGGTGTCTTACACCAAATGATGTATCTTCTCCAAACTAAGAATCCAGCCTTATCTGCACCACCCCAGACTTAGGATTTTCCAGAACTACCCCCTTCAATCCTATCAAGTGCCCAGTTCGGGACAGTGTCAAGTGTCTTTTGTTTTAGTTTTTAATTCTGTTTTGCTTGTGTTTTGGCTTTTCTTGATTTTTATCTGTTTTGGTGCTGATAATCAATGTTAATCAATGACAACTTGGTGTTTTGAAAAATGTCTCTATTTATGATTTAACTTACATTATTGGTTTCTTGTGTTGATTAATCATGTTTGCACCTGCAGTTGCCTAAATTGGCCATGAGTAAGAATTAATAACTGGTAAGTATCATTTTGCAACTTTTCGATGATGCCAAAAGGGAGAAGATGTGATGTGTTGTTCAAAATTTTAAAAGTGATATTTATAACCTAATTAACCTGGTTCTTGATGATTAATGCTCAAAAATATACAAAGTATTGAATAAGTATACAGGATAAAAGCACAGAGTTTGTCATGATAAAAGAGGGGGAATTTGTTGGCCCATGTCACTGAATGGGTTTTGAAGATTGACAAATAGTGACAAGTTGAACTAGGTCCATCAGAGCAGATACATCTGAACGAAGCAGTTGGCACAAGAATCGTGCAAGTCTAGGAGATATCAGTGAATGCTGAGTATCAAAGAACTAAGAGAATGTCTCCTAATACGGAAAGGTTGCAAACTGATAGAGATGACAGAAGTTGATTTCAGCTAGGACAGAAATAGAGGAAGGAAGTTGAGTTACATTCGAACTCATTGATACAAGCAGAATTGAACTCAACAACATACTCTATAAATATTCAAAGGATTACTACTGAAATAGCGAAGGCACAAAGATCAAATTGAATCAAGTTCTGAAAGCAAAAATTCCCACGATATTTGCAAACAGAAGTATTGTGCAAAGGCTAGAGTTCAACTAGAAGAAACAGTTCCATTGTCTAAGTGTTGAGTCTAGTTGATGTGTAGTAAAAGTTTTAACATTGTATCTTTCCGCTTACTTGGAAGCAATTGTAATAGGTACAAATTGTTCAAGTTAGAGTTAGCTTGAATTCTGTAGAAATTAGCTAGAGGCTAGTTGATACAAAGAGGATTAGAGTTAGTCCTAGGATTACAAAAGAGTTTATTTTGTAATTCCGTTTGGTTCAGTGGTTTTAGTGAAGTGTTTGAGCAAATCCTACTGAGGAGTAGGTCATGGTTTTTTCACCTTTTGAGCCAGGTGTTTTCCACGTAAAAATCCATGTGTCTTTACTATTACTGCTTTATTATTTCGCAAACAGTAGTAAGTAGTATACTAAGAAGAACCAAGTTCTTCTTATTAGACATCACTCAAAAATTGGGTACTGCACAATTAACTTATAATATTGTGTAGTATTGAAGTCTAAAACATCATACATGTTGTCCCTTTTTGAGGTATAGCTGGGGCCTTGTCGCCGGCAGGTCTATATTCATTTCTCCGTACTCTTAGAGGCTTCGTAGACACTTATGTGGGGAATGAATATGTTTTGGGTAGATGTTGGATTTAATCGTAATCGTGAATATTGTAATTGGTATGTATGTTTTAAAAGATCTAATGTTGGTAATGGTGAAAGGGGAAAATGGACTTAATGTTATGAATATATATATATGCTTTTGAGTTATATCTTGCTACCTCATGTAAATAATAAATGCTATAAACACGGGGAGAAATGAGTCGGGTAGGAAAGGTTAATCAGGCATGCTTGACCGGGTCACTCGGTGAGGCGCCATTCGCGCCCCTCAGTTTTTGGGCGTGACTCCTTTCCTTTCTTAAATTTGCTTGATGTTATTGATGACTTTGTAAATCTCCTATGAGAAGTGTTTTATTGCCACTGCTTACCATAATGGATTGCTTAAGGTTAATACTGTTATGAGAATGATTCTGTTAAGCATCTCTAAGAATCACATGTTTGAATCTATAACCTACAGTCATACCAAGAGTCTTGATATGTTTGATAATATCTATAGTGTTTGCTAATCATGACAATATGTCTGAATCCTTGTAGATTTACTAACTAGTATTGTCAATTTGTGCATATGCTAATTGTAAAGCTCGAGTTAACTAATCTGTTGTTAGAGGCATTTGTGTTGCTGCATATCAGAACCGTGTGTTCTTAATCTTTCCTTTGAATGTGTTCCTCGGTGTTTAGACCTTTAACATTTATATTATAGCGTTTCCCTCCCGTGTGTGTTTTAAGTCTTAATTTTAGACTTACTATGTGTACTATGCATTTGGTATTAGAAATGCATTCATAAGATTGAAATGTTTTTGTGTCCTTATGTTATTTTGTTAAGAGGAAAAGTATAGGGAGTATTATGGTAGTTAGTTTACATTGAAAGGGCCTCATTAGAACCTAAAACCATAGGGAAAACGAGTCATTAGTGGTTAGGGGTATTTGGGAGTGGAGTTTAACGCCAAATAGAACTCAAATCACAAGACAAATTGTACCCCATAGGCATTTTGAAGTTTCTTAAAAGCTTCAGCAGCCTTTTCATTGCCCATGTTTTTATCAGGATGAACCAGCACTACCTAATAGAGGATATACTTTAGCTTATTGGTAATGTTTTGACTTTGATAGCAAGGCATTTCTAGTTAATTTAGCATTATCAGCTTCAAACAACATGATGTTCAGAAAAATGAGATACGAATATTTTGTGAATAAGAATTTCAAGAGGGTACTGAAGAATCGCCTTTTTCCTATATTCTTTCCTGAGAACTGAAGCATCTATATTCTGAAATCGGCTCAGGCCCAGTGCTAAATAGTGATATGTACTGTTTAACAATCTGAGAACTTCATCTTCAGATGTCATATAAATGTCAGATCCACTAGTTGAAGGGATCCCAGTGCCAGCTGTATGAACATACACATCATCAGCAGATGAAGGCACTGATCCACCATAATAGAAGCTAGGTTCACCTTGTACTCCAGTTGTTTGATCAAGAAAGTTGTATGGCCTTCTATGATCATTTACATTGTTTCTTAAGAAGAATATGAGTATATCACTCGAAAAAAATGATAAATTTAAACCAAAGATTAAACCAATCCATCCGACATATGTCCATGCGCAATGTACAGAATACAAATTTACGAGAAACACTGCAAGTCGTTCATGCTTCAACCTATATAGCACTCCTTAATTGAAAATGAAAAACAACGCTTAGTGGAAAAAACTGGACTCAATATGATAAAAGTAAAAGCAACTTCTCAACATTAAAGCTTAAAAGTAGTCACCTCCACTCAGGACCAAAAGCACCGCTGCCCAAAATCTTCCATAGAACCACAAGTAACTGATGCTCACTGTAACAACTCCTAGAACTGCGATGATGAACCCAGTAAGAAGTCCAATCACAACAGCTGCTGCCTGAATGTTAACAATAATTTATTACAGCAAGATGATTGAAAGGTCTCATATATGCAGTTCAATGGAAGTAATATAATCAATGATTATATCATCTTAAAAATTGAGATCTGATATGTGAATGTACAATGTAGAACAAGTGGTCTAGGAGTTCCTGCTCTAGGCAGCAACTTATTTACATTTGATCCTTGACAACAATCTGTGAGTTATGTATTGTATCACCTGGAGAGTTATGATAGCCTTAGGGACAACTTTAATATTTTGACTAGCTCATTTACAGTCTACCTCAGCTTCACTATGCATTGCATCAATCGGAGATATGCCATTCAAAACTCCCTAAATAGTTATTGTACTTCCTAACGCTCAGTGAACAGAAGAGTTATAAACAAATTGGTAAAAATAGAGTATAGAAACAAATGGGTAAAAATGAAATATAGAAACAAATTTGTTAATATATTTATGTTTGATAGTTTGAATTGTTAAAATGGTATCTTTGAGCTATGGAATTACCTACTAATGGGATGATTATTTTATTTTGAACTACCTTTTTAATTAATACATCCTTTTAGCTCTTGCAGTATCTTGATCGTCATGGACAATTCTAGAAATAAAGGATGGATGTGTTGTGATAGAGTTAGTAAAGAATATTTGGATGGAGTATAGGATTTTTTAAATCATGCCTTTCCTGAAAAACAACGTGGAGAAAAAATTGCATGTCCTTGTACAGAGTATGTGCTTATCCATCAAGTAAATCGGGCTACAACATATGATCATCTAGTGATTAATGGTATTATACCTTCATATGATACTTGGTTTTGTCATGGGGAGTCTATAAAGGGATCAGACAATGGTGGAGAAAATAACCCCAGCCAGTCAACACTAAGGGGCGATGATATGCGAGGAATGATACATGATGCATTTGGAGGTGTTACACAATTCAGGGATACTGACATTAGTGAAAGTTGTGGCATGGAGCAAAACGTACAAGAGAATACTGCTCCTCCATCTGGAAATCAACCTCATCTAGAGGTGGATAAGTTTGAATAGCTCATGAAGGAGGAAAATGAAGAACTGTATCCTGGATGTAAGACGTTTAGCAAACTTTCCTTTTTGCTGCATATGTATCACATAAAATGCACGTTCAAATGGTCAAATGAATCTTTTAATTCTTTGTTTGTACTATTGAAAGATGCGCTTCTCGAAGGAGAAAAATTGCCTCCTTCTTTCTATGAGACAAAAAAAGATAGTTGAAGGCTTGGGCTTAAAGTATGAAAAAATTCATGCTTGTCCTAACGATTGCATGCTTTTTAGGAAAGAGTTTGCTAATAAGAATGTTAATAAATACAAAGTTTGTGGGGCTACTAGATGGAAAAATGATGCTAGAAAAATTCCAGCCAAGGTCCTAAGGTATTTTCCTTTAAAACCAAGGCTGCAGAAATTGTTTATGTCTTCAGAAACTTCTAAAGAAATGCGATGGCATCATGAAGAGCGCAACAAAGATGGAGTTCTACGGCATCCTGCAGATTCTGAAGCTTGGACAAATTTTGATAGTAAATATCCCGAATTTGCTGGAGATCTTCGCAATGTGCGCTTAGGATTAGCTTCTGATGGGTTTAATCCATTTGGCACAATGCGAACTATACACAATACATGGCCAGTGATCTTAATGCCATATAATCTTCCACCATGGATGTGCATGAAACAAAAGTTCTTCATTATGTCCTTACTTATTACTGGACCAAAAGCACCTGGCAATTATATTGATGTCTTTTTGCAACCTTTAATAGAAGAGTTAAATAAATTATGGGATATAGGGGTAGAAAATATGATGCCTCTACTAAGGAGATATTTCAAATGCGAGGAGCTCTCATGTGGACTATAAATGATTTTCCAGCATATGGTACTCTCTTTGGATGGTGCACTTATGGTCGATTTGCTTGCCCTTCTTGTAACATAAGTATTCAATCCTGAAGAATCAGACATGGCAGACAATTTTGTTACATGGGGCATCGACGCTTCTTGATGTCGGGACATAAATATCGGAATGATGCAAAATTGTTTGATGGGACTAAAGAAACAAGACATGCACCTCGTTCGGTATCTGGGTCACTAGTGTTGAATCAAGTTAAAGATATAAAATTTACTCTCGACCAGTCGAGTGAAAGGATAAGTGGAGTGATGAAAAATACATGGAAAAAGAGGAGTATTTTTTTCGATCTTCCTTATTGGAAGTCTAACTTGGTGCGTCATAATCTTGATGTGATGTACATAGAAAAGAATGTGTGTGATAACTTAATTTATACATTATTGGTTCTTGGTAAAAAGTCTAAAGACAACTTAGAAGCTAGATTGAACTTGAAGGAGATGAAAATAAGACCAAATTTATGGCCTCAATATCGATCAAGTGGGAAAGCATATCTTCCTCCTACTTTTTTCACAATGTCTCAGAAGGAGAAGGAGTTATTTTATGAAGTACTACAAAATGCCAAGTTTCCAGATGGCTACGCATCAATATCTCACGTTGTATTCGGAAACGAAAGATATATGGGCTACAAACTCATGATTGTCATGTTATAATGCAGGACTTCTTCCTCTTGCCTTGCGGAGGTCAGTAGATAAAAGAGTTAGTTCCATTTTAATTGAACTATGCACATTCTTTCGTGTTTTGTGTAGCAAAGAACTAAAATTAGAAGAGTTAAAGTTACTTCAAGAAAAAATTCCAGAAACATTGCCTACTATGGAGAAAATTTTCCTCCCAGGATTCTTTACTGTTATGATACACTTGGTCATTCACTTGGCAACTGAGGCTAAACATGTGGGGCCAGTACACTATCGCTGGATGTATCCAATTGAGAGGTATGAAAAATATCACTGAATCTTTATTATATATATATATATTTAGTTTTTAAACATTATAATATCAAAGTAATACCATTATTTAATTCATAGGTATTTGGGTACTTTAAAATCATATGTACGTAATCGTGCATGTCCAGAAGGTTCATGACTCAAAATCCTAACTCAGGTCGTGATGGCACCCAACTGCGGGGTTAGGCAAACCGACACTCAATTACTAAGGGTTCCTTCTTGATTGATTAAACATATCAACAAAACCAGGTTCTTAGAGTTTAAAACATTAACCGAAAGGATAACTAGCCAGTGCTAACCAAGAGCAACCATAAGTAGGCCTGAGCCAATATATATATATGTATACAGATCTATGATCCAAACAACTACTACTACGTGTGTGTCAGGAACTAGTGTCACAAGTCATACGGGCATACTAACAGGATATACAAGATATAATATATACAGTCCCACTGTTTGAAAGGAATAGACGGGAATATAGCAAAAGAAACTCTAGGGCGCTGCCGAGGATCGTTAGGGAAAGCAGCTCGCCGTGAAGTCAGGTTCAACTATGATCAGAATCTAGCTCCGGTCTGATAACCAGATGCACCAGCCTCAGAACATGTACAATTAAGTACAGAACCGTAGCATGAGTACATAAATAAATATGTACCTAGTGAGTATCCCGTCTAATCTCGAAGAAATAGTGACGAGAGGTCGACATGACACTCACTAAGGTACAACAGTATAACATAACAGTATATGATGATAGCGGTAGGCATGTAAGGGAAATAAACAGCAAATACATTAAGGCAATAAATCCAAGTAAGTGCTGGAAGTAAATACACAATTACTACCTCATTTTCCCCAAATATTTGTCAAATCAATGCCCGTGAAATCAGTAACAATATAACATGCGCATACGGGGTAAGGACAACAGGTTTGAGCCATAAAATAACCATATATGTGCACCGCCGAGGGTCGAACGACCCGAACCATAAGTGCAACTTTATGGAATAGTCATACCTGCGCACTGCCGAGGGTCGAACGGCCCGAACCATAAGTGCGTCTTTATGGAATAATCATACCTGCCCACTGCCGAGGGTCGAATGACCCGAATTATAACTGCGTCCTTCAATCCGCCATGGCGTACGACCCGCTCCCATGAGAGTGGGGGAAAGTCACACTCCGCTCACGAAAAATAAATTGCGAAGCGGTCACATGCACTCACAATAATCCGCAACATTTGCTTTCAATAACCAACTTCTTCCAATTACCCAAATTCTATAAGATCTTGGGGAAACGATACCACATATAACATGAGTTCACAACGTATAATGCATTACAGGAAAGAATACAAGGCATGGTGTAAGTCTAACTACCCGGACAAATCAATAATAGCCGCTACGTACGGACTCTCATCATTTTGTGCGTATGTAGCCCCCGCAAACAACAACACGTAGCATTTAGAACACCTATGGGGCGTACGTAGCCCCGCAAACAACAACACTTTGTGCGTACGTAGCCCCCGAGGACTCGAAACTAGCCAAATGTTATAAAAATATATCAATTCATGCTCACAGTATGGAAATTCTCCTACTTATTCAGTAAAATCATCATTCTTGAAGAAATCCCAAAATTTGCCCCCGGGACCGCACACTCGGATTCAAAAAATTCTCAACGGAAACACTCACCCATAGCCTAAGGATCATTAATATATGATTTTTACTTGATTTCATAGCAAATTGACGTGTAATTTTCTAAATTTCCGAAATTCCAAGGTTACTACCCAAACCTCTAAATTTGCACTAATTTAGTAGCTAGTTTAATTAGTAATTCATGAATTAAACTAGTACTAGAGTAGAATTTACTTACCTCTTCAGTAGATATGTGAATTTTCCCTTTCCCAAGCTCCCTAGGTCGACAATGGTGGAAGGAAGATGATGAAAATGAACAAAATCCCGTATTTTAAAAGAACCACACTGTCTACAGTGTTTTCTCACCTGTGGCTCAAGGACCGCACCTGCGGTCTCGCACCTGCGAGCCAAGGCTCGCACCTGCGGAGTGGAGCCCGCACCTACGGCTCCGCTCCTGCGGAGGTTCTTCCGCACCTGCGAAAAGGGGCAACATCACCTGGGGCCGCACCTGCGATGCCTGGGACCGCAGGAGCGGTCCCGCACCTGCGGCTGGGCAACCGCACCTACGGTCACACCAAATCAGGTGCACCAGCAGTTACATCAGCTGGTTTTTAGCCCCGTTTGGTGCCCGAGAGGCACCTGGGACAACTCGAGCCTTCGTCCAAATATACCAACAAGTCCCAAATCATGGTACGGACTCGCTCGAGCCTTAGGAATACTAAAAACAATGCTAAAACTCAAAATCATATCCCAAATCCCCTAGAATCCTAACTTAAGAACTTCAAGTTCTTGAATTCGATAACAATGCGCCGAACCGACCTATACTACTTGGAATGACACCAAATTTTGCAGGCAAGTCATAAATGACATAACAAAACTATTAACGGTTTCAGAATTCCATTCGGACCTCGATAACACAAAACACATTCCAAACAAAATTTATAACTTAAGGAAATTCTCATTTCGATATTGGGCGTCGAAACGCCCCCAGGTCATCCAAAACCCATTTCGAACATACTCCCTAGTCTGATATCATCATACAAAGCTACTGGAATAGTCGGAACTCCATTCCGAGGTCGTTTGCTAAAAATATTGACCGAAGTTAAACTCGGCCAAAAAGGCCAACCTTAAGGAACTAAGTGTTCCTATACTGCTCTAAACACTTCTGAATCCCGAACCACCCATCCTCGCAAGTCATAAATCATAATAAGCCGCTATGGGAAGTTTTATTTAGGGGAATGGGGTCCGATAATGTATAATGCCCGGCCGGGTCGTTACACAATAGCATAAACATACATAGCAAATGGGTGTATGGCATTTTGCTCACGATATTTGGAGGGTGGAGATTCAAGGACTTATTGTTCTAGAAAATGCGATGATAAGATTGACCAGGAGACTAGTAAATAAGAATGTCTTTTTCCCAACTGTTGGGGTGTCGTATGGTGGAGTTGATGTATTTGAGTTGGATGAGAAAACATGGTGGCAAGCACATCGGCATGTGCTTTTCAATTGCAACTCAGAAGTGGTTGAGAGTTATAAAAAGTAAGAGTTATATCTATTATTTAATATATGTATATAAATTATATGATAACAAAAATGATATATGCGAGTTACATGAATAGGGAACATATTGCTGAAATCAAGAGATCACATCATAAGCGTCGTTTAACACAACATCAACTTGATCGTGTGCATTTCGATACATTTCATGAGTGGTTCAAGGAGCAACTAAGTAGTAGGACTAAGTAATTGGTTACGTTAAATTATTGTCCTTATAAAGAATCCACATTTATAGTTGTATCTTTTATTTGGTTAGGTAAAGAGTTGGAAGCCACATCTAACATCTTAAAGGATGTTAAAGTCCTTGCACAAGGGCCAAGTTATATTGCAAAAATATTCAATGCATTTGATGTAAATAGCGGATATCGATTCCGAACGAAAAAAGTGAAGAGTTCAAGGTGACACAGAATAGTGGTGTTATGGAAGTTTCAAAGACTGAAAGTTATGCGAGTACAAGTGACAATGCTCCAAAGTCTGCAAATATCACATATTATTGAAGATTGAATGATATTATGGAGTTAAACTACTACGAAAAATTTAAAGTTGTCTTATTTAAGTGTGATTGGGTTGATGTAACCAAAGGTAGAGGAGTTAAGGAAGATGACTTGGGTTTCACACTTGTGAATTTCTCACGCCTAACAGACTCTGGCGATCGAGAACGTCATGAGCCCTTTATTTTTTCAGAACAAGCTCAACAAGTAATATTTGCTCAAGATCCTCAAGATCATGAATGGTTTGTCCCAAGGTTAATTAAACCTCGAGACATTTTTAATATGGGAGAGGAAAATAGTGTGCATTTTGAGTCATCGATGCAGAGTGATGCCACTGACTTGGCTCTCTTTGAAAATGCTCGTGCTCTAGAAGATGAGTATAATGATTGGGTAAGAAGTTGTGTCTATGGGATAGTAATTGTTACAAACGTACATTCTCAAGCTTCTCTAAATGATGGTGAAGCTAATGATGAGGGAGGAAATGACATAGAAAATGAATATGATTTTGAATAATATAGTTGGAACTTATAGAATATTTTTCTTGCAAGTATTATTTACGAACTTCTAAGGATTTGTTATTTTTTTACTTAAGAAATTTGAATACTTGATATTCGAGTGAATTTTTTGTGCTTTATTTTAATTATATTTTGCTTATTGTATCCATTTAAATGTGATATGTTAAGGTGGTATTATCACTGGGTAATTAGTTATCATGTTGCATCAATAACTCTTATCTCTAGAACAATCTTTGTCGCAAGGCTTTGTGTGCACGAGTAGTTAAATTTTTTTACATATTGAGATTAGGATGATGCTTTCTCCTATTTTGCACGTGACCTACTTATCTGTTGGAGTTATCTAATACTAGTATAGCTTAATGCAGCTTGATAAATATTTTATTATGGAGAAGGAACGATGCGAACTAGAGGTCGCAACTGGCTGGTAATTGAACAAGATGACGATGAAGATGTGCGACCTTATATTGAGCAGTTGATGGATGGTCAAAATCATTCTGCTACCAAACCTTATATTGAGAAGCTGATGAATAATCAGAACCATTCTGAACACCAGGAACATGATGATCAATCTAATGAGTTGAACAGTTCTGTCGGTGGCACCGAAGCTCAACAAAATGATGAGGAATCAGGTAATGCTTTTCTCTGGAATAAAGCAATTGGTGTAAATTGCTATTTATGGTTCATACTTATATTGTTTGTTTATTCTTCTGGTATAGCTTAATGTTTGCACATTCTGCACCATCTTAATGTCCGTTAGAACTAGTTATGGGGAAATTTAAGTTTTAGAGGGTTAATTGATGTTCATTGGATTCAATTTTTCTATGTAGTTTAACCCTAAACGAAAATGCTTATATCTGGTGAATGTTTTGTAAACCTTGAATAACATCTATTAGTTTTAGAGAAATTTAGTGATAAGGACATCCAACATATAAGTCATCTTCTTGAAAATTCTTATTATTAAAAAAAACTGATTTACAGTGCACAAATTAGGAGGTGCACTGAAATGTAGAGTGATGTGAAAATTAACTATTTTAAAATTGGGACTATTAATGGACAGGCTTCCAGATCGCCATCAGGGGGTGCCCAAACTATTGAACTTCTCGTTGATTCTGATTCCGAACCAGATACCATTTCTGATAGTAATCTTGCACAGGTGTACGATTATCCTGATCCTGAATTCAGTGATTTTGACAAGCACAAAGCAGAATATTGCTTTGCAATTGACCAAATATGGGCTTGCTATGATACGGAGGATGGTATGCCAAGATTTTATGCCCACATTAGGAAGGTATCCAGTCCTGAATTTAATGTGAGTTTCAGTTGGCTCGAGGCTCATCCAGAAGATCAAAGAGGCAGAGCTTGGGTCAGGGCAAAGTTGCATGTTGGCTGTGGGAAATTTAATCGTGGGTGTACTGATTCCACTTCTGATCGACTTACATTTTCTCATCAAGTTCAGTGCGAAATGTGCAAGAGAGGTTTGTACGCTGTATATCCTAGGAAAGGGGAAACGTGGGCCCTTTTCAAGGATTGAGATATTTGGTTGAGCTCCGAACTAAAGAACCATAGGAAGTACAAGTATGAAATTGTGGAGATTCTTTCTGATTATGTTGGGGATGTTAGTGTCCAAGTTGGTTACTTAGATAAAGTGATTGGTTTTGTTAGCCTTTTTCCAGCGAACAAGTATTACTGTATTTGGTACATCCTTTGTAAAGCCAAATGAACTTTACAAGTTCTCTCATCGAGTTCCCTCTCTCAAAATGACTGGAACTTAGCAAGAGGGTGTACCAACGGGATCGTTTGAAAGAAAACAAACCTCCTTCAGTCCAGTTTGTTGCTGAGACACTTGATGTTAGCTTCTGCCTTGATACTAACTTCTATCCTAGTACCAAAGAATCAGTTGGATGATCAAAAGATTGCAAAACGCTAACATTGTTGACATCAAAGAGAACAAGATTTCCCAAATGAGTCAACTTTAAACCAGCAACATATTTCTCAGTAGTATTTGTTGACCAAACCAAAGTACCATCAACATCTCAAAGTACCAAGTTTCCTCCTAATGTGAGCTGCAAAGTTGCATTGATTCTAACTGGATTATTCCGATTAGCAGACCAAACAACTTGTAGGTATCCTCCTTTAATAGAGGATTCAGAGCTTGTAGGCACAATGATGATGGAAAAGAAGTGAGTCTCATAATTGCCATTACAGTAGAATCCACAAGCATAACTTAGACCAGAGCTTTCTTTTTTGAAGGGTATCTGTGTAGCGTTGTTTCTTTGTTGTATGGCACACATTCACGGACATTAACTACAGATCTCTTCTCCAAATTCCAGCTGTATTTTGCCTCCTCTGTACACCATATTGCCTGGAATCTCTAGATTTATCAGCAGATTGATCAAAATCATCCAATGAGTTATCTTGTGATGGCTTGTAACACCTATAACTCCCATTTCTTACATATAATGCATTTGGCTTTTCATCATCTTCTGAAGGTGTTCCTGACCTGGACTCCATGTGTGTATCATATATCCTGTGCCGTAACCCAGATCTGAAACCTCTATTATTAGCCATCTTGGTAGTTGGAGGAGCATGAGAAGCTGCCCTGGGTAATAGGAACTCCTTAGGCAACAAATCTATGTCCATGTAACATTTTCTAGTTTTGGCATCGGCAATCAGTGCAGCCCAATCTTCTGATTTCACTAGTGCATGGGCACTGAGGTGTACAAGAAACGCCCTCTTGTGTATTTTCCACCATTGCCTTATTTTGTTGTTGTGATTTTCCACCATTGCCCTATTATTCCTTAGTAGCTCAGTGGTAGAGCAATCGGTTGTTAACATATTGGTCGTAGGTTCGAATCCTACTTGGGGAGATTTGATTGATTCTGAATTAAAGATTTCAGAATAAAGGGGCTCACTTTGCAAATGAACTTTACAAGTTCTCTCATCGAGTTCCCTTTTTCAAAATGACTGGAACTGAGCGAGAGGGTGTACCAGCGGGATCGTTTGAAAGAAAACAAACATCCCTCAGTCCAGTTTGTTGCTGAGACACTTGCTGTTAGCTTCTGACCTAATACAAACTTCTGTCCTGGTACCAAAGAATCAGTTGGATGATCAAAATATTGCCAAATAGTAACATTGTTGACATCAAAGAAAACATGATTTCCTAAATGAGTCAACTTTAAACCAGCAACAGATTTCTCAGTAGTATTTGTTGACCAAACCAAAGTACCATCAGCATCTCTAAGTACCAAGTTTCCTTCTAATTTGAGCTGCAAAGTTGCCTTGATTCTAACTGGATTATTCCTATTAGCCGACCAAACAACTTGTAGGTATCCTCCTTTAATAGAGGATTCAGAGCTTGTTGGCACAATGATGATGGAAAAGAAGTGAGTCTCATAATTGCCATTACAGTAGAATCCACAAGCATAACTTAGACCAGAGCTTTCTTTTTTGAAGGGTATCTGTGTAGCGTTGTTTCTTTGTTGTATGGCACACATTCACGGACATTAACTACAGATCTCTTCTCCAAATTCCAGCTGTATTTTGCCTCCTCTGTACACCATATTGCCTGGAATCTCTAGATTTATCAGCAGATTGATCAAAATCATCCAATGAGTTATCTTGTGATGGCTTGTAAGACCTATAACTCCCATTTCTTACATGTAATGCATTTGGCTTTTCATCATCTTCTGAAGGTGTTCCTGACCTGGACTCCATGTGTGTATCATATATCCTGTGCCGTAACCCATATCTGAAACCTCTATTATTAGCCATCTTGGTAGTTGGAGGAGCATGAGAAGCTGCCCTGGGTAGTAGGAACTCCTTAGGCAACAAATCCATGTCCATGTAACATTTTCTAGTTTTGGCATCGGCAATCAATGCAGCCCAATCTTCTGATTTCACTAATGCATGGGCACTGAGGTGTACAAGAAACGCCCTCTTGTGTATTTTCCACCATTGCCTTATTTTGTTGTTGTGATTTTCCACCATTGCCCTATTGTTCCTTAGTAGCTCAGTGGTAGAGCAATCGGTTGTTAACATATTGGTCGTAGGTTCGAATCCTACTTGGGGAGATTTGATTGATTCTGAATTAAAGATTTCAGAATAAAGGGGCTCGCTTTGCCTATTAAGAGTAGGTAACCTGTTCCCTGTGTTTGTTTCTATTGCATTCTATCTCATCGTATCATATTCTCTTCTGCGAGATTAGAAAATCACCATCAATATCTCGATCGCGGACGGGTGGCCGCAGGTACCGGTTGGCCATCGCAGGTGCCGAAATGGTTTAGCTGGAGAGGAATCGCAGATGTGGAAGATTGGCCACACCTACTGTCACGACCCGATTCACCCTCCGAACGGTCTCGTGACGGCACTTAGTCTCTACGACTAGGTAAGCCTAAAATTTGCGTAAAATAAGACAAAACAATAATAGAACAGTAAAGAAGAAGCAATACTACAAAAACTTAGCTGCTCGGCATGTACAACTTTTACTTTCCCAAAACCCGGAATATCACAAATCACAAACTCTGTACTACTGTAGCTCTAAACAAAGGAATAATGAAAAATGTATCTATATACGTCTCCTAAATCTATACTGGAGTGGAAGGGGACACATGAGATCCTCCGGACGCGGCAGAATTACCTCGCGGTCTCCTAAGCAGCTGCTATGATGCGCCTAACCACCGTACTGTGTGCTGGTACCTGGATCTACACATGGGGAAAACATGCGCAGGAAAGGGCGTGAATACTCCACATTCGGTACTCAGTAAGTGCCAAGCCTAACCCCAGTCAAGTAGTGACGAGGTCAGGTTAAGGCTCTACTAAGTTTTAAAAACAAGTCAGTTATAAGTCTAAACAGTGATATATAAATAAGCAATGATAGTAGGATTTAAAAGGAAAACTGAAGGAAATAATAAAGAAGAGCCCTCGGCTGAGCACATCATATATCTCAACAGCAAATATGCAATGCAGTACAAAGGGAAAGCTCCCGGATCTCGGTCTGTAGTCCCAATTTAAATATTCTATGGAGCACAGGGGGGAAAGCTCCCGGATCTCAGTCTGTAGTCCCAATTTATATATGCAATGCGGTACAGGGGGAAAGCTCCCGGATATCGGTCCGTAGTCCTAATTTAAATATGCAATGCAGAAGGCTATCGGATACGGTTTAATTAAACAGTTCAAGAAAACAACAGGCAAGAATAAGGTAAACTACTTAAGCATGGTGCAATTAGTAGCAAATAAGAGGAATTCAAGTAAGGACTGGTAGGCATGCTTATTCCTACGCTAACTACTCAGTTATGACATAAGGCGGAAATATAGGAATGAAAATGAGTTATGTCATGGAAGGAAAAGTGGAATTTTAGCAACAATGACCCGTGTACGCACTCGTCACTTCACGTACACGGCGTCCACATAACAAAATCAGTATAAAAATACCTAAGGGGAAGTCCCCAACAAAGAGTTAGGCAAGCCGCTTACCTTGACTGCGCTAATCAACTCAATATCACGCTCTTGCAACGAGTATCCGACTCCGGGTGGCCCAAATCTTTTCAATTCGATTCGATTGCATAATGTAAATATCACTTCAAGGAAACACAATAGCTAATTAATTCGAAGCTCCAAAAAGTCCCCTGGGCCCACGTCCCGGAATCGGGTAAAAATTATATTAGCCGAACACCCATTCACACACGAGTCTAAACATATAAGAACTCTCAAATCGGAGGCCAAAAACCCAATCAAAACCCAATAATTTGGCCTATGAAGTTCATCCACTTTTTCCCAAATTTTCCACCCAAATTCAAATTTTAAGGACTAGATTTAAGTTAGGAATCATGGAAATTGATCAAGTAGGTTAGAAATCACTTACTCAAGTTACCCAGGTGCAAAAGTCTCCAAACATCGCCCCTACCGAGTTCTTAAATTCAAAAATTGTGAAAATAACATAAACCCTCGGAATTTTGTATAAACAACCCAGGGATACCGCACCTGAGACTCTTGGACCGCACCTGCGACTCTTGGACCGCACCTGCGGAAAATCCATCGCAACAGGGCTGGGGCCGCACCTGCGAACAATTGGTCGCACCTGCTGTAGCGCACCAGCGGAACCCAGACCACACCTACGACCACTGGCAGCCCCTGCCTAAATTCCGCACCTGCGATCCAAATTCCGCACCTGCGTGCCCGCACCTGCGGTTCCTCATCTGCAGGTGCGGAACAGCAGAACCAACAATGGTTCAGCTGTGTTCCAAGTTCCAAAATCACCCGTTGAGCACCCGAAACACCCCCGAGACCCCCGGGACCTCAACCAAACTTACCAATCAGTCTTAGTACTTCAATCAAACTTAGTCGAGCCTTCAAAACATATCCCATAACATCAAAATCATCAAATATGCATAGATTCAAGCCTAAGAACTTATAAAATTTCTAGAATTCACATCCGATGCCGAAACACGTCTAAACTCATCCGAATGGCCTCAAATTTTGCACACATGTCATAAATGACATTACGGACCTGATGTTGCTTTCAAAATTCCATTCCGAGTCTGATATCAAAATCTCACCTATCGGCCGAAATCGCCAAAATTCCAACTTTAGCCAATTCAAGCCTAAATCTACAATCGACCTCGAAAACACATTCCGAACACGCTAACAGAATTGACGAAAATCACCCAACGGAGCTAACGGAGTCGTCTGAATTCCATTCCGGATCCGCCTTCACACAGTTCTAGCTACGACCTGATTTTAAAAGCTAAAATCCACATTTAAGGACTATGTGTCCAAAATCACTCCGAATTTCACCCCTCAACGCTCCGACAAGTTCCAATAACATAAATAGACATAGGAGAAGAAGTTATTAGGGGATCGTGGAGCTAACTCTCAAAACGACCGACCGGGTTGTTACACCTACGTGCCCCCAGGTGCGGAACTTGGTCTTTAAGTGAAATATCGAAGGTGCGCACTTGGGACCGTAGGTGCGGGTTCGCTTGGAAGAACATATAAATAGATGCCTTCGTGAAGTTTTGGCTTATTTCATAAATGTTTTTACTCTGGTTGGAGCTTGTGGGAGCGATTTGAAGAGGGAATATCGTGGAGGTAAGATTCTTGGACCTAAACCTCGTTTCTATGGTGATATTTGACCGATTAGACATGGAATTTAGGGAAATTAGTGGTTATAATTTGGGGTTAAGGGTTTGAAAATTGGAGAGTATAAATTGGGGATTTGAGAGGCCATTTGGGGTCCGATTTGGATGTATTTGGTATGTATGAACTCGTGAGAGAGTAAGGATTCTAGTTTTGTGATTTTTATCGGAATTTGAGACGTGGGCCCGAGAGTCGGGTTTGGCCAATTTCGGGTTTTTTGATGTAAATTGGTTATTTTCGAGTGGGATTTGTTCCTTTAGCATATTTTGATGATATGAATATGTTTTTGAATAGATTTGGGGCGTGACGTGGACGAGTCAAGGGTAAAAGGCATCGTAGAGTAGTTTTTCATCCGGTTTAAGGTAAGTAACGATTGTAAATCTAGACTTGAGGGTATGAAACCCTGGTATTTTGTATTGCTTTGATAAATGAGGTGACGCACATGCTAGTTGACGAGCGTGTGGGCTTGCACCAGTAAGGATTATGACTTGGTCCGTCCCGTAGCGACTATTAAGCCGCGTATTTGATTTGAAATCATATAATATCCCGTATTTTAGAGATTGATACTATATTTGGGATGTACGCCGTATTTAGGGCCTTGTGCCGACCTGTTTGGACCCTCAGGGGTATTTTACTACTATTCTCGCACTGTTTTGATTAAAAAACATAAACTCAGTCATGATTTATACCTTCTCACCATTTATTCATGTATACCACTCTTTTTCTAAATAATGAAAGATATTTTGGGATGAGTCCCCGTGATTTGTGATGAGTTGACAGAGTGGCTTGTGAGTTTAGTTATGGATCGGGTTGCACGCCGCAGGGAGATATTGGGTCGGGCTGCACGCTGCAGCGATATAGCGCTTGGGCTATAGGAGCCCCTCTAGAGTCTGTACACCCCCAGTGAGGGCAGTCGACTATTATGGATCGGGTTGCACGTTGCAGCGGTTATTATATGGTACTTGTTGAGTGAGAGTGCTGAGTGTGAGCATTGACTTATGAGAGTAGAGTCAGAGTGACTGAGGGGCTTGCCCGAGAGGCTTTATTTGCGAGTGAAACTGTGCCCGAGGGGCTGATATTTTATGAATCTACTGTTTTCACTCTTCTTTGCACTGAGCCTCTAATGAAAATGTTGAACAAATATTTTATACGAGATTTTTAAATGGAAAACTGGAATTTTTATGAAAATACCCGGAATGTAGATTCCTGACTTGATGTATTTATTTCCACTATTACTTGTTATACGTATTTACGTGATTTTAAATGCTCGTCACTGCACTCAAGTCCTTGGTTATAATTGTTACTTACTGGGTTGGCGTACTCACGTTACTTCCTGCACCTTGTGTGCAGATTCAGGTGTCGGGATTGAGCGATAGCTGATTTACTCTCTCTTTGGAGCATTGTTCGGAGATTTGGAGGTAGCTGCTCGGCGTGCACATCCTGCCCATTTCTCCTTCCTATTATGTCATCTTATCTATTTTCCAGACTTGTTTGTAGTAATGAAATAGTATCAGATTGTATCATTTCTTAGATGCTCATGAGGGATGACTTCAGGTGTTGGGACTGTGTTTAGATATTTTTTACCACTTTTATTATTTTGAGATGCTAAAAGCAAGAATTATTGTGAAATATCGGATAATTTATGTATTAAATGGAAATCTCTTATGTTATTTTTAGTAAATTGGCTAGCCTAGTATTACGATAGGCGTCATCACGACCAATTTAGATTTGAGGTCGTCACATTAATAAATGCATAGATTTAAAAAATCGCATAACTAAAAAGTATAAATTCCTTAAAATGATGAACGATGATCCTATTTAGCTAGCTTAGAAAGAAAAAAACATTATTCCATAGAAGTCCTTAGAATACCATACATGGTTACTGGGCATGCGAGTTTGATATAGCCCATATGATACCTTCATATCCGAGAATCAACAAATTCGACCCCGTATTATTCACAAAATTTCAGGTCTTCTTTTTGTCACACCTCCTTTTCCCTCCGGTAAGGGTGGATAAGGGAGTTTTTCCAATTAAAGTGACATTATCGAAATTGG